>JANJGN010004297.1:0-34654 GCA_026770705.1 Isurus oxyrinchus | reverse complement strand
AACACCAACAAATTCAACAATATCTTCAACATTGAAAAACCAACAAATTCAACAAAAACCTCAATATTGAAAAACACCAACAAATTCAACAACAACCTCAACATTGATAAACAACAACAACCTCAACATTGAAAAACACCAGCAAATTCAACAACAACCTCGACATTGAAAAACACCAGCAAATTCAACAACAACTTCGACATAGAAAAACAGCAACAAATTCAACAACTACCTCAACATTGAAAAACACCAACAAATTCAACAACAACCTCCACATTGAAAAACACCAACAAATTCAACAACAACCTCGACATTGAAAAACACCAACAAATCAACAACAACCTCAACATTAAAAAAAAACAACAAATTCAACAACAACCTCAACATTGAAAAACACCAACAAACTCAACAACAACCTCAACAATACAAAACACCAACAAATTCAACAGCAACCTCAACATTGAAAAACACCAACAAATTCAACAACAACCTCAACATTGAAAACACCAACAAATTCAACAAGAATTTCAACATTGAAAAACCAACAAATTCAACAACAACCTCAACATTGAAAAACACCAACAAATTGAACAACAACCTCAACATTGAAAACACCAACAAATTCAACAACAACTTCAACATTGAAAAACCAACAAATTGAACAACAACCTCAACATTGAAAAACACCAACAAATTCAACAACAACCTCAACATTGAAAAAGAACAACAACCTCGACATTGAAAAACACCAAGAAATTCAACAACAACCTCAACATTGAAAACACCAACAAATTCAACAACAACCTCAACACTGAAAAACAACAAAAAATTCAAGAACAACCTCAACATTGAAAAACACCAACAAATTCAACAACAACCTCAACATTGAAAAACACCAACAAATTCAACAACAACCTCAAAATTGAAAAACATCAACAAATTCAACAACAACCTCAACATTGAAATTCAACAACAACCTCAACATTGAAAAACACCAACAAATTCAACAACAACCTCAACATTAAAAAAGCACCAACAAATTCCACAACAACCTCAACATTGAAAAACACCAACAAATTCAACAACAACCTCAACATTGAAAAACACCAATAAATTCAACAAAATCCTCAACATTGAATAAAACCAACAAATTCAACAACAACCTCAACATCGAAAACACCAACAAATTCAACAACAACCGCAACATAGAAAACACCTACAAATTCAACAACCTCATCATTGAAAAAAAGCAACAAATTCAACAACAACCTCAATATTGAAAAACATCAACCTCAACATTGAAAAACACCAACAAATTCAACAACAACCTCGACATTGAAAAACAACAACAAATTCAACAACAACCTCAACAGTGAAAAACACCAACAAATTCAACAACAACCTCAACATTGAAAAACATCAACAAATTCAACAACAACCTCAACATTGAAAAACACCAACAAATTCAACAACAACCTCAACATTGAAAAACACCAACAAATTCAACAACAACCTCAACATTGAAAAACACCAACAAATTCAAGAAAAACCTCAACATGGAAGAAAACCAACCAATTCAACAACAACCTCAACATCGAAAACACCAACAAATTCAACAACAACCGCAACATTGAATAAAACCAACCAATTCAACAACAACCTCAACATCGAAAACACCAACAAATTCAACAACAACCTCAACATTGAAAACACCAACAAATTCAACAACAACCTCAACATTGAAAAACCAACAAATTCAACAACAACCTCAACATTGAAAAACACCAACAAATTCAACAACAACCTCAACATTGATAAACAACAACAACCTCGACATTGAAAAACACCAAGAAATTCAACAACAACCTCAACATTGAAAAACACCAACAAATTCAACAACAACCTCAACATTGAAAAACACCAACAAATTCAACAACAACCTCAACATTGAATAAAACCAACCAATTCAACAACAACCTCAACATCGAAAACACCAACTAATTCAACAACAACCGCAACATTGAATAAAACCAACCAATTCAACAATAACCTCAACATCTAAAAGACCAACAAATTCAACAACAACCTCAACATTGAAAAACACCAACAAATTCAACAACAACCTCAACATTGAAAACACCAACAAATTCAACAACAACTTCAACATTGAAAAACCAACAAATTCAACAACAACCTCAACATTGAAAAACACCAACAAATTCAACAACAACCTCAACATTGATAAACAACAACAACCTCCACATTGAAAAACACCAACAAATTCAACAACAACCTCGACATTGAAAAACACCAACAAATTCAACAACAACCTCAACATTAAAAAAAAACAAATTCAACAACAACCACAACATTGAAAAACACCAACAAACTCAACAACAACCTCAACAATACAAAACACCAACAAATTCAACAGCAACCTCAACATTGAAAAACACCAACAAATTCAACAACAACCTCAACATTGAAAACACCAACAAATTCAACAACAATTTCAACATTGAAAAACCAACAAATTCAACAACAACCTCAACATTGAAAAACACCAACAAATTCAACAACAACCTCAACATTGAAAACACCAACAAATTCAACAACAACTTCAACATTGAAAAACCAACAAATTGAACAACAACCTCAACATTGAAAAAGAACAACAACCTCGACATTGAAAAACACCAAGAAATTCAACAACAACCTCAACATTGAAAACACCAACAAATTCAAGAACAACTTCAACACTGAAAAACAACAAAAAATTCAAAAACAACCTCAACATTGAAAAACACCAACAAATTCAACAACAACCTCAACATTGAAAAACACCAACAAATTCAACAACAACCTCAACATTGAAAAACACCAACAAATTCAACAACAACCTCAACATTGAAATTCAACAACAACCTCAACATTGAAAAACACCAACAAATTCAACAACAACCGCAACATTAAAAAAGCACCAACAAATTCAACAACAACCTCAACATTGAAAAACACCAACAAATTCAACAACAACCTCAACATTGAAAAACACCAATAAATTCAACTAAATCCTCAACATTGAATAAAACCAACAAATTCAACAACAACCTCAACATCGAAAACACCAACAAATTCAACAACAACCGCAACATAGAAAACACCTACAAATTCAACAACCTCATCATTGAAAAAAAGCAACAAATTCAACAACAACCTCAATATTGAAAAACATCAACCTCAACATTGAAAAACACCAACAAATTCAACAATAACCTCAACATTGAAAAAAAGCAACAAATTCAACAGCAACGTCAACATTGAAAAACTCCAACAAATTCAACAACAACCTCGACATTGAAAAACAACAACAAATTCAACAACAACCTCAACAGTGAAAAACACCAACAAATTCAACAACAACCTCAACATTGAAAAACATCAACAAATTCAACAACAACCTCAACATTGAAAAACACCAACAAATTCAACAACAACCTCAACATTGAAAAACACCAACAAATTCAACAACAACCTCAACATTGAAAAACACCAACAAATTCAAGAAAAACCTCAACATGGAATAAAACCAACCAATTCAACAACAACCTCAACATCGAAAACACCAACAAATTCAACAACAACCTCAACATTGAAAACACCAACAAATTCAACAACAACCTCAACATTGAAAAACCAACAAATTCAACAACAACCTCAACATTGAAAAACACCAACAAATTCAACAACAACCTCAACATTGATAAACAACAACAACCTCGACATTGAAAAACACCAAGAAATTCAACAACAACCTCAACATTGAAAAACACCAACAAATTCAACAACAACCTCAACATTGAAAAACACCAACAAATTCAAGAGAAACCTCAACATTGAATAAAACCAACCAATTCAACAACAACCTCAACATCGAAAACACCAACAAATTCAACAACAACCGCAACATTGAATAAAACCAACCAATTCAACAACAACCTCAACATCGAAAACACCAACAAATTCAACAACAACCTCAACATTGAAAAACACCAACAAATTCAACAATATCTTCAACATTGAAAAACCAACAAATTCAACAAAAACCTCAATATTGAAAAACACCAACAAATTCAACAACAACCTCAACATTGATAAACAACAACAACCTCAACATTGAAAAACACCAGCAAATTCAACAACAACCTCGACATTGAAAAACACCAGCAAATTCAACAACAACTTCGACATAGAAAAACAGCAACAAATTCAACAACTACCTCAACATTGAAAAACACCAACAAATTCAACAACAACCTCCACATTGAAAAACACCAACAAATTCAACAACAACCTCGACATTGAAAAACACCAACAAATCAACAACAACCTCAACATTAAAAAAAAACAACAAATTCAACAACAACCTCAACATTGAAAAACACCAACAAACTCAACAACAACCTCAACAATACAAAACACCAACAAATTCAACAGCAACCTCAACATTGAAAAACACCAACAAATTCAACAACAACCTCAACATTGAAAACACCAACAAATTCAACAAGAATTTCAACATTGAAAAACCAACAAATTGAACAACAACCTCAACATTGAAAAACACCAACAAATTGAACAACAACCTCAACATTGAAAACACCAACAAATTCAACAACAACTTCAACATTGAAAAACCAACAAATTGAACAACAACCTCAACAGTGAAAAACACCAACAAATTCAACAACAACCTCAACATTGAAAAAGAACAACAACCTCGACATTGAAAAACACCAAGAAATTCAACAACAACCTCAACATTGAAAACACCAACAAATTCAACAACAACCTCAACACTGAAAAACAACAAAAAATTCAAGGACAACCTCAACATTGAAAAACACCAACAAATTCAACAACAACCTCAACATTGAAAAACACCAACAAATTCAACAACAACCTCAAAATTGAAAAACATCAACAAATTCAACAACAACCTCAACATTGAAATTCAACAACAACCTCAACATTGAAAAACACCAACAAATTCAACAACAACCTCAACATTAAAAAAGCACCAACAAATTCAACAACAACCTCAACATTGAAAAACACCAACAAATTCAACAACAACCTCAACATTGAAAAACACCAATAAATTCAACAAAATCCTCAACATTGAATAAAACCAACAAATTCAACAACAACCTCAACATCGAAAACACCAACAAATTCATCAACAACCGCAACATAGAAAACACCTACAAATTCAACAACCTCATCATTGAAAAAAAGCAACAAATTCAACAACAACCTCAATATTGAAAAACATCAACCTCAACATTGAAAAACACCAACAAATTCAACAACAACCTCGACATTGAAAAACAACAACAAATTCAACAACAACCTCAACAGTGAAAAACACCAACAAATTCAACAACAACCTCAACATTGAAAAACATCAACAAATTCAACAACAACCTCAACATTGAAAAACACCAACAAATTCAACAACAACCTCAACATTGAAAAACACCAACAAATTCAACAACAACCTCAACATTGAAAAACACCAACAAATTCAAGAAAAACCTCAACATGGAAGAAAACCAACCAATTCAACAACAACCTCAACATCGAAAACACCAACAAATTCAACAACAACCGCAACATTGAATAAAACCAACAAATTCAACAACAACCTCAACATCGAAAACACCAACAAATTCAACAACAACCTCAACATTGAAAACACCAACAAATTCAACAACAACCTCAACATTGAAAAACCAACAAATTCAACAACAACCTCAACATTGAAAAACACCAACAAATTCAACAACAACCTCAACATTGATAAACAACAACAACCTCGACATTGAAAAACACCAAGAAATTCAACAACAACCTCAACATTGAAAAACACCAACAAATTCAACAACAACCTCAACATTGAAAAACACCAACAAATTCAACAACAAACTCAACATTGAATAAAACCAACCAATTCAACAACAACCTCAACATCGAAAACACCAACTAATTCAACAACAACCGCAACATTGAATAAAACCAACCAATTCAACAACAACCTCAACATCTAAAAGACCAACAAATTCAACAACAACCTCAACATTGAAAAACACCAACAAATTCAACAACAACCTCAACATTGCAAACACCAACAAATTCAACAACAACTTCAACATTGAAAAACCAACAAATTCAACAACAACCTCAACATTGAAAAACACCAACAAATTCAACAACAACCTCAACATTGATAAACAACAACAACCTCCACATTGAAAAACACCAACAAATTCAACAACAACCTCGACATTGAAAAACACCAACAAATTCAACAACAACCTCAACATTAAAAAAAAACAAATTCAACAACAACCTCAACATTGAAAAACACCAACAAACTCAACAACAACCTCAACAATACAAAACACCAACAAATTCAACAGCAACCTCAACATTGAAAAACACCAACAAATTCAACAACAACCTCAACATTGAAAACACCAACAAATTCAACAACAATTTCAACATTGAAAAACCAACAAATTCAACAACAACCTCAACATTGAAAAACACCAACAAATTCAACAACAACCTCAACATTGAAAACACCAACAAATTCAACAACAACATCAACATTGAAAAACCAACAAATTGAACAACAACCTCAACATTGAAAAAGAACAACAACCTCGACATTGAAAAACACCAAGAAATTCAACAACAACCTCAACATTGAAAACACCAACAAATTCAAGAACAACTTCAACACTGAAAAACAACAAAAAATTCAAAAACAACCTCAGCATTGAAAAACACCAACAAATTCAACAACAACCTCAACATTGAAAAACACCAACAAATTCAACAACAACCTCAAAATTGAAAAACACCAACAAATTCAACAACAACCTCAACATTGAAATTCAACAACAACCTCAACATTGAAAAACACCAACAAATTCAACAACAACCGCAACATTAAAAAAGCACCAACAAATTCAACAACAACCTCAACATTGAAAAACACCAACAAATTCAACAACAACCTCAACATTGAAAAACACCAATAAATTCAACTAAATCCTCAACAGTGAATAAAACCAACAAATTCAACAACAACCTCAACATCGAAAACACCAACAAATTCAACAACAACCGCAACATAGAAAACACCTACAAATTCAACAACCTCATCATTGAAAAAAAGCAACAAATTCAACAACAACCTCAATATTGAAAAACATCAACCTCAACATTGAAAAACACCAACAAATTCAACAACAACCTCAACATTGAAAAAAAGCAACAAATTCAACAGCAACGTCAACATTGAAAAACTCCAACAAATTCAACAACAACCTCGACATTGAAAAACAACAACAAATTCAACAACAACCTCAACATTGAAAAACACCAACAAATTCAACAACAACCTCAACATCGAAAACACCAACAAATTCAACAACAACCTCAACATTGAAAACACCAACAAATTCAACAACAACCTCAACATTGAAAAACCAACAAATTCAACAACAACCTCAACATTGAAAAACACCAACAAATTCAACAACAACCTCAACATTGATAAACAACAACAACCTCGACATTGAAAAACACCAAGAAATTCAACAACAACCTCAACATTGAAAAACACCAACAAATTCAACAACAACCTCAACATTGAAAAACACCAACAAATTCAACAACAACCTCAACATTGAAAAACACCAACAAATTCAAGAAAAACCTCAACATTGAATAAAACCAACCAATTCAACAACAACCTCAACATCGAAAACACCAACAAATTCAACAACAACCTCAACATTGAATAAAACCAACCAATTCAACAACAACCTCAACATCGAAAAGACCAACAAATTCAACAACAACCTCAACATTGAAAAACACCAACAAATTCAACAACAACCTCAACATTGAAAACACCAACAAATTCAACAACAACTTCAACATTGAAAAACCAACAAATTCAACAACAACCTCAACATTGAAAAACACCAACAAATTCAACAACAACCTCAACATTGATAAACAACAACAACCTCCACATTGAAAAACACCAACAAATTCAACAACAACCTCGACATTGAAAAATACCAACAAATTCAACAACAACCTCAACATTAAAAAAAACAACAAATTCAACAACAACCTCAACATTGAAAAACACCAACAAACTCAACAACAACCTCAACAATACAAAACACCAACAAATTCAACAGCAACCTCAACATTGAAAAACACCAGCAAATTCAACAACAACCTCAACATTGAAAACACCAACAAATTCAGCAACAATTTCAACATTGAAAAACCAACAAATTCAACAACAACCTCAACATTGAAAAACACCAACAAATTCAACAACAACCTCAACATTGAAAACACCAACAAATTCAACAACAACTTCAACATTGAAAAACCAACAAATTGAACAACAACCTCAACATTGAAAAACACCAACAAATTCAACAACAACCTCAACATTGAAAAAGAACAACAACCTCGACATTGAAAAACACCAAGAAATTCAACAACAACCTCAACATTGAAAACACCAACAAATTCAACAACAACCTCAACACTGAAAAACAACAAAAAATTCAAGAACAACCTCAACATTGAAAAACACCAACAAATTCAACAACAACCTCAACATTGAAAAACACCAACAAATTCAACAACAACCTCAAAATTGAAAAACACCAACAAATTGAACAACAACCTCAACATTGAAATTCAACAACAACCTCAACATTGAAAAACACCAACAAATTCAACAACAACCTCAACATTAAAAAAGCACCAACAAATTCAACAACAACCTCAACATTGAAAAACACCAACAAATTCAACAACAACCTCAACATTGAAAAACACCAATAAATTCAACAAAATCCTCAACATTGAAAAAAACCAACAAATTCAACAACAACCTCAACATCGAAAACACCAACAAATTCAACAACAACCGCAACATAGAAAACACCTACAAATTCAACAACCTCATCATTGAAAAAAAGCAACAAATTCAACAACAACTTCAATATTGAAAAACATCAACCTCAACATTGAAAAACACCAACAAATTCAACAACAACCTCAACATTGAAAAAAAGCAACAAATTCAACAGCAACGTCAACATTGAAAAACTCCAACAAATTCAACAACAACCTCGACATTGAAAAACAACAACAAATTCAACAACAACCTCAACATTGAAAAACATCAACAAATTCAACAACAACCTCAACATTGAAAAACACCAACAAATTCAACAACAACCTCAACATTGAAAAACACCAACAAATTCAACAACAACCTCAACATTGAAAAACACCAACAAATTCAAGAAAAACCTCAACATGGAATAAAACCAACCAATTCAACAACAACCTCAACATCGAAAACACCAACAAATTCAACAACAACCGCAACATTGAATAAAACCAACCAATTAAACAACAACCTCAACATCGAAAACACCAACAAATTCAACAACAACCTCAACATTGAAAAACACCAACCAATTCAACAACAACCTCAACATTGATAAACAACAACAACCTCGACATTGAAAAACACCAAGAAATTCAACAACAACCTCAACATTGAAAAAAAGCAACAAATTCAACAACAACGTCAACTTTGAAAAACTCCAACAAATTCAACAACAACCTCGACATTGAAAAACAACAACAAATTCAACAACAACCTCAACATTGAAAAACACCAACAAATTCAACAACAACCTCAACATTGAAAAACATCAACAAATTCAACAACAACCTCAACATTGAAAAACACCAACAAATTCAACAACAACCACAACATTGAAAAACACCAACAAATTCAAGAAAAACCTCAACATTGAATAAAACCAACCAATTCAACAACAACCTCAACATCGAAAACACCAACAAATTCGACAGCAACCGCAACATTGAATAAAACCAACCAATTCAACAACAACCTCAACATCGAAAACACCAACAAATTCAAGAACAACCTCAACATTGAAAAACACCAACAAATTCAACAACAACCTCAACATTGAAAACACCAACAAATTCAACAACAACTTCAACATTGAAAAACCAACAAATTCAACAACAACCTCAACATTGAAAAACACCAACAAATTCAACAACAACCTCAACATTGATAAACAACAACAACCTCAACTTTGAAAAACACCAGCAAATTCAACAACAACCTCGACATTGAAAAACACCAGCAAATTCAACAACAACCTCGACATAGAAAAACAGCAACAAATTCAACAACTACCTCAACATTGAAAAACACCAACAAATTCAACAACAACCTCCACTTTGAAAAACACCAACAAATTCAACAACAACCTCGACATTGAAAAACACCAACAAATCAACAACAACCTCAACATTAAAAAAAACAACAAATTCAACAACAACCTCAACATTGAAAAACACCAACAAACTCAACAACAACCTCAACAATAAAAAACACCAACAAATTCAACAGCAACCTCAACATTGAAAAACACCAACAAATTCAACAACAACCTCAACATTGAAAACACGAACAAATTCAACAACAATTTCAACATTGAAAAACCAACAAATTCAACAACAACCTCAACATTGAAAAACACCAACAAATTCAACAACAACCTCAACATTGAAAACACCAACAAATTCAACAACAACTTCAACATTGAAAAACCAACAAATTGAACAACAACCTCAACATTGAAAAACACCAACAAATTCAACAACAACCTCAACATTGAAAAAGAACAACAACCTCGACATTGAAAAACACTAAGAAATTCAACAACAACCTCAACATTGAAAACACCAAGAAATTCAACAACAACATCAACACTGAAAAACAACAAAAAATTCAAGAACAACCTCAACATTGAAAAACACCAACGAATTCAACAACAACCTCAAAATTGAAAAACACCAACAAATTCAACAACAACCTCAACATTGAAATTCAACAACAACCTCAACATTGAAAAACACCAACAAATTCAACAACAACCTCAACATTAAAAAAGCACCAACAAATTCAACAACAACCTCAACATTGAAAAACACCAACAAATTCAACAACAACCTCAACATTGAAAAACTCCAATAAATTCAACAAAATCCTCAACATTGAATAAAACCAACAAATTCAACAACAACATCAACATCGAAAACACCAACAAATTCAACAACAACCGCAACATAGAAAACACCTACAAATTCAACAACCTCATCATTGAAAAAAAGCAACAAATTCAACAACAACCTCAATATTGAAAAAGATCAACCTCAACATTGAAAAACACCAACAAATTCAACAACAACCTCAACATTGAAAAAAAGCAACAAATTCAACAACAACGTCAACATTGAAAAACTCCAACAAATTCAACAACAACCTCGACATTGAAAAACAACAACAAATTCAACAACAACCTCAAAAGTGAAAAACACCAACAAATTCAACAACAACCTCAAAATTGAAAAACATCAACAAATTCAACAACAACCTCAACATTGAAAAACACCAACAAATTCAACAACAACCTCAACATTGAAAAACACCAACAAATTCAACAACAACCTCAACATTGAAAAACACCAACAAATTCAAGAAAAACCTCAACATGGAATAAAACCAACCAATTCAACAACAACCTCAACATCGAAAACACCAACAAATTCATCAACAACCGCAACATTGAATAAAACCAACCAATTCAACAACAACCTCAACATCGAAAACACCAACAAATTAAATAACAACCTCAACATTGAAAACACCAACAAATTCAACAACAACTTCAACATTGAAAAACCAACAAATTCAACAACAACCTCAACATTGAAAAACACCAACAAATTCAACAACAACCTCAACATTGATAAACAACAACAACCTCGACATTGAAAAACACCAAGAAATTCAACAACAACCTCAACATTGAAAACACCAACAAATTCAACAACAACCTCAACACTGAAAAAAAACAAAAAATTCAAGAACAACCTCAACATTGAAAAACACCAACAAATTCAACAACAACCTCAACATTGAAAAACACCAACAAATTCAACAACAACCTCAACATTGAAACGCCAACAAATTGAACAACAACCTCAACATTGAAAAACACCAAAAAATTCAACAACAACCTCAACATTGTAATTCAACAACAACCTCAACATTGAAAAACACCAACAAATTCAACAACAACCTCCACATTAAAAAACCCCAACAAATTCAACAACAAACTCAACATTGAAAAACACCAACAAATTCAACAACAACCTCAACATTGAAAAACACCAATAAATTCAACAAAAACCTCAACATTGAATAAAACCAAGAAATTCAACAAAAACCGCAACATAGAAAACACCAACAAATTCAACAACAACCTCAACATTGAAAAACACCAACAAATTCAACAACAACCTCAACAATGAAAACCACCAACAAATTCAACAACAACCTCAACATTGAAAAACACCAACAAATTCAACAACAACCACAACATTGAAAAACACCAACAAATTCAACAACAACCTCAACATTGAAATTCAACAACAACCTCAACATTGAAAAACAGCAACAAATTCAACAACAACCTCAACATTAAAAAACACCAACAAATTCAACAACAACCTCAACATTGAAAAGCACCAACAAATTCAACAACAACCTCAACATTGAAAAACACCAATAAATTCAACAAAAACCTCAACATTGAATAAAACCTACAAATTCAACAACAACCTCAACATCGAAAACACCAACAAATTCAACAACAACCGCAACATTGAAAAACACCAACAAATTCAACAACAACCTCAACATTGAAAACACCAACAAATTCAACAAGAATTTCAACATTGAAAAACCAACAAATTCAACAACAACCTCAACATTGAAAAACACCAACAAATTGAACAACAACCTCAACATTGAAAATACCAACAAATTCAACAACAACTTCAACATTGAAAAACCAACAAATTGAACAACAACCTCAACATTGAAAAACACCAACAAATTCAACAACAACCTCAACATTGAAAAAGAACAACAACCTCGACATTGAAAAACACCAAGAAATTCAACAACAACCTCAACATTGAAAACACCAACAAATTCAACAACAACCTCAACACTGAAAAACAACAAAAAATTCAAGGACAACCTCAACATTGAAAAACACCAACAAATTCAACAACAACCTCAACATTGAAAAACACCAACAAATTCAACAACAACCTCAAAATTGAAAAACATCAACAAATTCAACAACAACCTCAACATTGAAATTCAACAACAACCTCAACATTGAAAAACACCAACAAATTCAACAACAACCTCAACATTAAAAAAGCACCAACAAATTCAACAACAACCTCAACATTGAAAAACACCAACAAATTCAACAACAACCTCAACATTGAAAAACACCAATAAATTCAACAAAATCCTCAACATTGAATAAAACCAACAAATTCAACAACAACCTCAACATCGAAAACACCAACAAATTCAACAACAACCGCAACATAGAAAACACCTACAAATTCAACAACCTCATCATTGAAAAAAAGCAACAAATTCAACAACAACCTCAATATTGAAAAACATCAACCTCAACATTGAAAAACACCAACAAATTCAACAACAACCTCGACATTGAAAAACAACAACAAATTCAACAACAACCTCAACAGTGAAAAACACCAACAAATTCAACAACAACCTCAACATTGAAAAACATCAACAAATTCAACAACAACCTCAACATTGAAAAACACCAACAAATTCAACAACAACCTCAACATTGAAAAACACCAACAAATTCAACAACAACCTCAACATTGAAAAACACCAACAAATTCAAGAAAAACCTCAACATGGAAGAAAACCAACCAATTCAACAACAACCTCAACATCGAAAACACCAACAAATTCAACAACAACCGCAACATTGAATAAAACCAACCAATTCAACAACAACCTCAACATCGAAAACACCAACAAATTCAACAACAACCTCAACATTGAAAACACCAACAAATTCAACAACAACCTCAACATTGAAAAACCAACAAATTCAACAACAACCTCAACATTGAAAAACACCAACAAATTCAACAACAACCTCAACATTGATAAACAACAACAACCTCGACATTGAAAAACACCAAGAAATTCAACAACAACCTCAACATTGAAAAACACCAACAAATTCAACAACAACCTCAACATTGAAAAACACCAACAAATTCAACAACAACCTCAACATTGAATAAAACAGACCAATTCAACAACAACCTCAACATTGAAAAACACCAACAAATTCAACAACAACCTCAACATTGAAAACACCAACAAATTCAACAACAACTTCAACATTGAAAAACCAACAAATTCAACAACAACCTCAACATTGAAAAACACCAACAAATTCAACAACAACCTCAACATTGATAAACAACAACAACCTCCACATTGAAAAACACCAACAAATTCAACAACAACCTCGACATTGAAAAACACCAACAAATTCAACAACAACCTCAACATTAAAAAAAAACAAATTCAACAACAACCTCAACATTGAAAAACACCAACAAACTCAACAACAACCTCAACAATACAAAACACCAACAAATTCAACAGCAACCTCAACATTGAAAAACACCAACAAATTCAACAACAACCTCAACATTGAAAACACCAACAAATTCAACAACAATTTCAACATTGAAAAACCAACAAATTCAACAACAACCTCAACATTGAAAAACACCAACAAATTCAACAACAACCTCAACATTGAAAACACCAACAAATTCAACAACAACTTCAACATTGAAAAACCAACAAATTGAACAACAACCTCAACATTGAAAAAGAACAACAACCTCGACGTTGAAAAACACCAAGAAATTCAACAACAACCTCAACATTGAAAACACCAACAAATTCAAGAACAACTTCAACACTGAAAAACAACAAAAAATTCAAAAACAACCTCAACATTGAAAAACACCAACAAATTCAACAACAACCTCAACATTGAAAAACACCAACAAATTCAACAACAACCTCAAAATTGAAAAACACCAACAAATTCAACAACAACCTCAACATTGAAATTCAACAACAACCTCAACATTGAAAAACACCAACAAATTCAACAACAACCGCAACATTAAAAAAGCACCAACAAATTCAACAACAACCTCAACATTGAAAAACACCAACAAATTCAACAACAACCTCAACATTGAAAAACACCAATAAATTCAACTAAATCCTCAACATTGAATAAAACCAACAAATTCAACAACAACCTCAACATCGAAAACACCAACAAATTCAACAACAACCGCAACATAGAAAACACCTACAAATTCAACAACCTCATCATTGAAAAAAAGCAACAAATTCAACAACAACCTCAATATTGAAAAACATCAACCTCAACATTGAAAAACACCAACAAATTCAACAACAACCTCAACATGAAAAAAAGCAACAAATTCAACAGCAACGTCAACATTGAAAAACTCCAACAAATTCAACAACAACCTCGACATTGAAAAACAACAACAAATTCAACAACAACCTCAACAGTGAAAAACACCAACAAATTCAACAACAACCTCAACATTGAAAAACATCAACAAATTCAACAACAACCTCAACATTGAAAAACACCAACAAATTCAACAACAACCTCAACATTGAAAAACACCAACAAATTCAACAACAACCTCAACATTGAAAAACACCAACAAATTCAAGAAAAACCTCAACATGGAATAAAACCAACCAATTCAACAACAACCTCAACATCGAAAACACCAACAAATTCAACAACAACCTCAACATTGAAAACACCAACAAATTCAACAACAACCTCAACATTGAAAAACCAACAAATTCAACAACAACCTCAACATTGAAAAACACCAACAAATTCAACAACAACCTCAACATTGATAAACAACAACAACCTCGACATTGAAAAACACCAAGAAATTCAACAACAACCTCAACATTGAAAAACACCAACAAATTCAACAACAACCTCAACATTGAAAAACACCAACAAATTCAAGAGAAACCTCAACATTGAATAAAACCAACCAATTCAACAACAACCTCAACATCGAAAACACCAACAAATTCAACAACAACCGCAACATTGAATAAAACCAACCAATTCAACAACAACCTCAACATCGAAAACACCAACAAATTCAACAACAACCTCAACATTGAAAAACACCAACAAATTCAACAACAACCTCAACATTGAAAACACCAACAAATTCAACAATATCTTCAACATTGAAAAACCAACAAATTCAACAAAAACCTCAATATTGAAAAACACTAACAAATTCAACAACAACCTCAAAATTGATAAACAACAACAACCTCAACATTGAAAAACACCAGCAAATTCAACAACAACCTCGACATTGAAAAACACCAGCAAATTCAACAACAACTTCGACATAGAAAAACAGCAACAAATTCAACAACTACCTCAACATTGAAAAACACCAACAAATTCAACAACAACCTCCACATTGAAAAACACCAACAAATTCAACAACAACCTCCACATTGAAAAACACCAACAAATCAACAACAACCTCAACATTAAAAAAAAACAACAAATTCAACAACAACCTCAACATTGAAAAACACCAACAAACTCAACAACAACCTCAACAATACAAAACACCAACAAGTTCAACAGCAACCTCAACATTGAAAAACACCAACAAATTCAACAACAACCTCAACATTGAAAACACCAACAAATTCAACAAGAATTTCAACATTGAAAAACCAACAAATTCAACAACAACCTCAACATTGAAAAACACCAACAAATTGAACAACAACCTCAACATTGAAAACACCAACAAATTCAACAACAACTTCAACATTGAAAAACCAACAAATTGAACAACAACCTCAACATTGAAAAACACCAACAAATTCAACAACAACCTCAACATTGAAAAAGAACAACAACCTCGACATTTAAAAACACCAAGAAATTCAACAACAGCCTCAACATTGAAAACACCAACAAATTCAACAACAACCTCAACACTGAAAAACAACAAAAAATTAAAGAACAACCTCAACATTGAAAAACACCAACAAATTCAACAACAACCTCAACATTGAAAAACACCAACAAATTCAACAACAACCTCAAAATTGAAAAACATCAACAAATTCAACAACAACCTCAACATTGAAATTCAACAACAACCTCAACATTGAAAAACACCAACAAATTCAACAACAACCTCAACATTGAAAAACACCAATAAATTCAACAACAACCTCAACATTGAAAAACACCAATAAATTCAACAAAATCCTCAACATTGAATAAAACCAACAAATTCAACAACAACCTCAACATCGAAAACACCAACAAATTCAACAACAACCGCAACATAGAAAACACCTACAAATTCAACAACCTCATCATTGAAAAAAAGCAACAAATTCAACAACAACCTCAATATTGAAAAACATCAACCTCAACATTGAAAAACACCAACAAATTCAACAACAACCTCGACATTGAAAAACAACAACAAATTCAACAACAACCTCAACAGTGAAAAACACCAACAAATTCACCAACAACCTCTACATTGAAAAACACCAACCAATTCAACAACAACCTCAACATCGAAAACACCAACAAATTCAACAACAACCTCAACATTGAAAACACCAACAAATTCAACAACAACCTCAACATTGAAAAACCAACAAATTCAACAACAACCTCAACATTGAAAAACACCAACAAATTCAACAACAACCTCAACATTGATAAACAACAACAACCTCGACATTGAAAAACACCAAGAAATTCAACAACAACCTCAACATTGAAAAACACCAACAAATTCAACAACAACCTCAACATTGAAAAACACCAACAAATTCAACAACAACCTCAACATTGAATAAAACCAACCAATTCAACAACAACCTCAACATCGAAAACACCAACTAATTCAACAACAACCGCAACATTGAATAAAACCAACCAATTCAACAACAACCTCAACATCTAAAAGACCAACAAATTCAACAACAACCTTAACATTGAAAAAACACCAACAAATTCAACAACAACCTCAACATTGAAAACACCAACAAATTCAACAACAACTTCAACATTGAAAAACCAACAAATTCAACAACAACCTCAACATTGAAAAACACCAACAAATTCAACAACAACCTCAACATTGATAAACAACAACAACCTCCACATTGAAAAACACCAACAAATTCAACAACAACCTCGACATTGAAAAACACCAACAAATTCAAGAACAACCTCAACATTAAAAAAAAACAAATTCAACAACAACCTCAACATTGAAAAACACCAACAAACTCAACAACAACCTCAACAATACAAAACACCAACAAATTCAACAGCAACCTCAACATTGAAAAACACCAACAAATTCAACAACAACCTCAACATTGAAAACACCAAGAAATTCAACAACAATTTCAACATTGAAAAACCAACAAATTCAACAACAACCTCAACATTGAAAAACACCAACAAATTCAACAACAACCTCAACATTGAAAACACCAACAAATTCAACAACAACTTCAACATTGAAAAACCAACAAATTGAACAACAACCTCAACATTGAAAAAGAACAACAACCTCGACATTGAAAAACACCAAGAAATTCAACAACAACCTCAACATTGAAAACACCAACAAATTCAAGAACAACTTCAACACTGAAAAACAACAAAAAATTCAAAAACAACCTCAACATTGAAAAACACCAACAAATTCAACAACAACCGCAACATTAAAAAAGCACCAACAAATTCAACAACAACCTCAACATTGAAAAACACCAACAAATTCAACAACAACCTCAACATTGAAAAACACCAATAAATTCAACTAAATCCTCAACATTGAATAAAACCAACAAATTCAACAACAACCTCAACATCGAAAACACCAACAAATTCAACAACAACCGCAACATAGAAAACACCTACAAATTCAACAACCTCATCATTGAAAAAAAGCAACAAATTCAACAACAACCTCAATATTGAAAAACATCAACCTCAACATTGAAAAACACCAACAAATTCAACAACAACCTCAACATTGAAAAAAAGCAACAAATTCAACAGCAACGTCAACATTGAAAAACTCCAACAAATTCAACAACAACCTCGACATTGAAAAACAACAACAAATTCAACAACAACCTCAACAGTGAAAAACACCAACAAATTCAACAACAACCTCAACATTGAAAAACATCAACAAATTCAACAACAACCTCAACATTGAAAAACACCAACAAATTCAACAACAACCTCAACATTGAAAAACACCAACAAATTCAACAACAACCTCAACATTGAAAAACACCAACAAATTCAAGAAAAACCTCAACATGGAATAAAACCAACCAATTCAACAACAACCTCAACATCGAAAACACCAACAAATTCAACAACAACCTCAACATTGAAAACACCAACAAATTCAACAACAACCTCAACATTGAAAAACCAACAAATTCAACAACAACCTCAACATTGAAAAACACCAACAAATTCAACAACAACCTCAACATTGATAAACAACAACAACCTCGACATTGAAAAACACCAAGAAATTCAACAACAACCTCAACATTGAAAAACACCAACAAATTGAACAACAACCTCAACATTGAAAAAGAACAACAACCTCGACATTGAAAAACACCAAGAAATTCAACAACAACCTCAACATTGAAAACACCAACAAATTCAAGAACAACTTCAACACTGAAAAACAACAAAAAATTCAAAAACAACCTCAACATTGAAAAACACCAACAAATTCAACAACAACCGCAACATTAAAAAAGCACCAACAAATTCAACAACAACCTCAACATTGAAAAACACCAACAAATTCAACAACAACCTCAACATTGAAAAACACCAATAAATTCAACTAAATCCTCAACATTGAATAAAACCAACAAATTCAACAACAACCTCAACATCGAAAACACCAACAAATTCAACAACAACCGCAACATAGAAAACACCTACAAATTCAACAACCTCATCATTGAAAAAAAAGCAACAAATTCAACAACAACCTCAATATTGAAAAACATCAACCTCAACATTGAAAAACACCAACAAATTCAACAACAACCTCAACATTGAAAAAAAGCAACAAATTCAACAGCAACGTCAACATTGAAAAACTCCAACAAATTCAACAACAACCTCGACATTGAAAAACAACAACAAATTCAACAACAACCTCAACAGTGAAAAACACCAACAAATTCAACAACAACCTCAACATTGAAAAACATCAACAAATTCAACAACAACCTCAACATTGAAAAACACCAACAAATTCAACAACAACCTCAACATTGAAAAACACCAACAAATTCAACAACAACCTCAACATTGAAAAACACCAACAAATTCAAGAAAAACCTCAACATGGAATAAAACCAACCAATTCAACAACAACCTCAACATCGAAAACACCAACAAATTCAACAACAACCTCAACATTGAAAACACCAACAAATTCAACAACAACCTCAACATTGAAAAACCAACAAATTCAACAACAACCTCAACATTGAAAAACACCAACAAATTCAACAACAACCTCAACATTGATAAACAACAACAACCTCGACATTGAAAAACACCAAGAAATTCAACAACAACCTCATCATTGAAAAACACCAACAAATTCAACAACAACCTCAACATTGAAAAACACCAACAAATTCAACAACAACCTCAACATTGAAAAACACCAACAAATTCAAGAAAAACCTCAACATTGAATAAAACCAACCAATTCAACAACAACCTCAACATCGAAAACACCAACAAATTCAACAACAACCGCAACATTGAATAAAACCAACCAATTCAACAACAACCTCAACATCGAAAAGACCAACAAATTCAACAACAACCTCAACATTGAAAAACACCAACAAATTCAACAACAACCTCAACATTGAAAATACCAACAAATTCAACAACAACTTCAACATTGAAAAACCAACAAATTCAACAACAACCTCAACATTGAAAAACACCAACAAATTCAACAACAACCTCAACATTGATAAACAACAACAACCTCCACATTGAAAAACACCAACAAATTCAACAACAACCTCGACATTGAAAAATACCAACAAATTCAACAACAACCTCAACATTAAAAAAAACAACAAATTCAACAACAACCTCAACATTGAAAAACACCAACAAACTCAACAACAACCTCAACAATACAAAACACCAACAAATTCAACAGCAACCTCAACATTGAAAAACACCAACAAATTCAACAACAACCTCAACATTGAAAACACCAACAAATTCAACAACAATTTCAACATTGAAAAACCAACAAATTCAACAACAACCTCAACATTGAAAAACACCAACAAATTCAACAACAACCTCAACATTGAAAACACCAACAAATTCAACAACAACTTCAACATTGAAAAACCAACAAATTGAACAACAACCTCAACATTGAAAAACACAAACAAATTCAACAACAACCTCAACATTGAAAAAGAACAACAACCTCGACATTGAAAAACACCAAGAAATTCAACAACAACCTCAACATGAAAACACCAACAAATTCAACAACAACCTCAACACTGAAAAACAACAAAAAATTCAAGAACAACCTCAACATTGAAAAACACCAACAAATTCAACAACAACCTCAACATTGAAAAACACCAACAAATTCAACAACAACCGCAACATTGAAAACACCAACAAATTGAACAACAACCTCAACATTGAAATTCAACAACAACCTCAACATTGAAAAACACCAACAAATTCAACAACAACCTCAACATTACAAAAAGCACCAACAAATTCAACAACAACCTCAACATGAAAAACACCAACAAATTCAACAACAACCTCCACATTGAAAAACACCAATAAATTCAACAAAATCCTCAACATTGAATAAAACCAACAAATTCAACAACAACCTCACATCGAAAACACCAACAAATTCACAACAACCGCAACATAGAAAACACCTACAAATTCAACAACCTCATCATTGAAAAAAAGCAACAAATTCAACAACAACCTCAATATTGAAAAACATCAACCTCAACATTGAAAAACACCAACAAATTCAACAACAACCTCAACATTGAAAAAAAGCAACAAATTCAACAGCAACGTCAACATTGAAAACTCAACAAATTCAACAACAACCTCGACATTGAAAAAACAACAACAAATTCAACAACAACCTCAACAGTGAAAAACACCAACAAATTCAACAACAACCTCAACATTGAAAAACATCAACAAATTCAACAACAACCTCAACATTGAAAAACACCAACAAATCAACAACAACCTCAACATTGAAAAACACCAACAAATTCAACAACAACCTCAACATTGAAAAACACCAACAAATTCAAGAAAAAACCTCAACATGGAATAAAACCAACCAATTCAACAACAACCTCAACATCGAAAACACCAACAAATTCAACAACAACCGCAACATTGAATAAAACCAACCAATTCAACAACAACCTCAACATCGAAAACACCAACAAATTCAACAACAACCTCAACATTGAAAAACACCAACAAATTCAACAACAACCTCAACATTGATAAACAACAACAACCTCGACATTGAAAAAACACAAAGAAATTCAACAACAACCTCAACATTGAAAAACACCAACAAATTCAACAACAACCACAACATTGAAAAACACCAACAAATTCAAGAAAAACCTCAACATGAATAAAACCAACCAATTCAACAACAACCTCAACATCGAAAACACCAACAAATTCGACAGCAACCGCAACATTGAATAAAACCAACCAATTCAACAAGAACCTCAACATCGAAAACACCAACAAATTCAAGAACAACCTCAACATTGAAAAACACCAACAAATTCAACAACAACCTCAACATTGAAAACACCAACAAATTCAACAACAACTTCAACATTGAAAAAACCAACAAATTCAACAACAACCTCAACATTGAAAAACACCAACAAATTCAACAACAACCTCAACATTGATAAACAACAACAACCTCAACTTTGAAAAACACCAGCAAATTCAACAACAACCTCGACATTGAAAAAACACCAGCAAATTCAACAACAACCTCGACATTGAAAAACACCAACAATCAACAACAACCTCAACATTGAAAAACACCAACAAATTCACAACAACCTCGACATTGAAAAAACACCAACAAATCAACAACAACCTCAACATTAAAAAAAAAACAACAAATTCAACAACAACCTCAACATTGAAAAACACCAACAAACTCAACAACAACCTCAACAATGAAAAACACCAACAAATTCAACAGCAACCTCAACATTGAAAAACACCAACAAATTCAACAACAACCTCAACATTGAAAACACGAACAAATTCAACAACAATTTCAACATTGAAAAACCAACAAATTCAACAACAAACCTCAACATTGAAAAACACCAACAAATTCAACAACAACCTCAACATTGAAAACACCAACAAATTCAACAACAACTTCAACATTGAAAAACCAACAAATTGAACAACAACCTCAACATTGAAAAACACCAACAAATTCAACAACAACCTCAACATTGAAAAAGAACAACAACCTCGACATTGAAAAACACCAAGAAATTCAACAACAACCTCAACATTGAAAACACCAACAAATTCAACAACAACATCAAACACTGAAAAACAACAAAAAATTCAAGAACAACCTCAACATTGAAAAACACCAACGAATTCAACAAAAACCTCAAAATTGAAAAACACCAACAAATTCAACAACAACCTCAACATTGAAATTCAACAACAACCTCAACATTGAAAAACACCAACAAATTCAACAACAACCTCAACATTAAAAAAGCACCAACAAATTCAACAACAACCTCAACATTGAGAAACACCAACAAATTCAACAACAACCTCAACATTGAAAAACACCAATAAATTCAACAAAATCCTCAACATTGAATAAAACCAACAAATTCAACAACAACATCAACATCGAAAACACCCAACAAATTCAACAACAACCGCAACATAGAAAACACCTACAAATTCAACAACCTCATCATTGAAAAAAAAGCAACAAATTCAACAACAACCTCAATATTGAAAAAGATCAACCTCAACATTGAAAAACACCAACAAATTCAACAACAACCTCAACATTGAAAAAAGCAACAAATTCAACAACAACGTCAACATTGAAAAACTCCAACAAATTCAACAACAACCTCGACATTGAAAAACAACAACAAATTCAACAACAACCTCAACCGTGAAAAACACCAACAAATTCAACAACAACCTCAACATTGAAAAACATCAACAAATTCAACAACAACCTCAACATTGAAAAACACCAACAAATTCAACAACAACCTCAACATTGAAAAACACCAACAAATTCAACAACAACCTCAACATTGAAAAACACCAACAAATTCAAGAAAAACGTTCAACATGAATAAAACCAACCAATTCAACAACAACCTCAACATCGAAAACACCAACAAATTCAACAACAACCGCAACATTGAATAAAAACCAACCAATTCAACAACAACCTCAACATCGAAAACACCAACAAATTAAATAACAACCTCAACATTGAAAACACCAAACAAATTCAACAACAACTTCAACATTGAAAAACCAACAAATTCAACAACAACCTCAACATTGAAAAACGCCAACAAATTCAACAACAACCTCAACATTGATAAAACAACAACAACCTCGACATTGAAAAACACCAAGAAATTCAACAACAACCTCAACATTGAAAACACCAACAAATTCAACAACAACCTCAACACTGAAAAAAAACAAAAATTCAAGAACAACCTCAACATTGAAAAACACCAACAAATTCAACAACAACCTCAACATTGAAAAACACCAACAAATTCAACAACAACCTCAACATTGAAAACACCAACAAATTGAACAACAACCTCAACATTGAAAAACACCAAAAAATTCAACAACAACCTCAACATTGTAATTCAACAACAACCTCAACATTGAAAAACACCAACAAATTCAACAACAACCTCCACATTAAAAAACCCCAACAAATTCAAACAACAACCTCAACATTGAAAAACACCAACAAATTCAACAACAACCTCAACATTGAAAAACACCAATAAATTCAACAAAAACCTCAACATTGAATAAAACCAAGAAATTCAACAAAACCGCAACATAGAAAACACCAACAAATTCAACAACAACCTCAACATTGAAAAACACCAACAAATTCAACAACAACCTCAACATTGAAAACCACCAACAAATTCAACAACAACCTCAACATTGAAAAACACCAACAAATTCAACAACAACCACAACATTGAAAAACACCAACAAATTCAACAACAACCTCAACATTGAAATTCAACAACAACCTCAACATTGAAAAACAGCAACAAATTCAACAACAACCTCAACATTAAAAACACCAACAAATTCAACAACAACCTCAACATTGAAAGCACCAACAAATTCAACAACAACCTCAACATTGAAAAACACCAATAAATTCAACAAAAACCTCAACATTGAATAAAACCTACAAATTCAACAACAACCTCAACATCGAAAACACCAACAAATTCAACAACAACCCGCAACATAGAAAACACCAACAAATTCAACAACCTCATCATTGAAAAAAAGCAACAAATTCAACAACAACCTCAATATTGAAAAACATCAACCTCAACATTGAAAAACACCAACAAATTCAAAAACAACCTCAACATTGAAAAAAAGCAACAAATTCAACAACAACGTCAACATTGAAAAACTCCAACAGATTCAACAACAACCTCGACATTGAAAAACAACAACAATTCAACAACAACCGCAACATTGAAAAACACCAACAAATTCAAAAACAACCTCCACATTGAAAATCATCAACAAATTCAACAACAACCTCAACATTGAAAAACACCAACAAATTCAACAACAACCTCAACATTGAAAAACACCAACAAATTCAAGAAAAACCTCAACATTGAATAAAACCAACCAATTCAACAACAACCTCAACATCGAAAACACCAACAAATTCAACAACAACCGCAACATAGAAAACTCCAACAAATTCAACAACAACCTCAACATTGAAAAACACCAACAAATTCAACATCAACTTCAACATTGAAAAACACCCAACAAATTCAAAAACAACCTCAAATTTGTAAAACAACAACAAATTCAACAATAACCTCAACATTGAACAACACCAACAAATTCAACGACAACCTCAACATTGCTAAACAACAACAACCTCAACATGGAAAAACACCACAAACACAAGAACAACCTCAACATTGAAAAACACCAACAAATTCAACAACAACCTCAACATTGAAAAACACCAACCAAATTCAACAACAACCCTCAATTTTGAAAAACACCAACAACCTCAACATTGCAAAAAAGCAACAAATTCAACAACAACCTCAACATTGAAAAACGACAACAAATTCAACAACAAACTGAACATTGAAAAAACCAACAAAATCAACAACAACCTAAACATTGAAAAACACCAACAAATTCAACAACAACCTCAACATTGAAAGCACCAACAAATTCAACAACAAACTCAACATTGAAAAACAACAACAACCACAACATTGAAAAACACCAACAAATTCAACAACAACATCAACATTGAAAAACACCAACAAATTCAACAACAACCTCAACATTGAAAACACCAACAAATTCAACAACAACTTCAACATGAAAAACCAACAAATTCAACAACAACCTCAACATTGAAAAACACCAACAAATTCAACAACAACCTCAACATTGATAAACAACAACAACCTCAACATTGAAAAACACCAGCAAATTCAACAACAACCTCGACATTGAAAAACACCAGCAAATTCAACAACAACCTCGACATAGAAAAACAGCAACAAATTCAACAACTACCTCAACATTGAAAAACACCAACAAATTCAACAACAACCTCCACTTTGAAAAACACCAACAAATTCAACAACAAAGTCGACATTGAAAAACACCAACAAATCAACAACAACCTCAACATAAAAAAAAACAACAAATTCAACAACAACCTCAACATTGAAAAACACCAACAAACTCAACAACAACCTCAACAATAAAAAAACACCAACAAATTCAACAGCAACCTCAACATTGAAAAACACCAACAAATTCAACAACAACCTCAACATTGAAAACACGAACAAATTCAACAACAATTTCAACATTGAAAAACCAACAAATTCAACAACAACCTCAACATTGAAAAACACCAACAAATTCAACAACAACCTCAACATTGAAAACACCAACAAATTCAACAACAACTTCAACATTGAAAAACCAACAAATTGAACAACAACCTCAACATTGAAAAAACACCAACAAATTCAACAACAACCTCAACATTGAAAAAGAACAACAACCTCGACATTGAAAAACACCACGAAATTCAACAACAACCTCAACATTGAAAAACACCAACAAATTCAACAACAACCTCAACATTGAAAACACCAACAAATTCAACAACAACTTCAACATTGAAAAACCAGCAAATTGAACAACAACCTCAACATTGAAAAACACCAACAAATTCAACAACAACCTCAACATTGAAAAAGAACAACAACCTCGACATTGAAAAACACCAAGAAATTCAACAACAACCTCAACATTGAAAAACACCAACAAATTCAACAACAACCTCAACATTGAAAAACACCAACAAATTCAACAACAACCTCAAAATTGAAAAACACCAACAAATTCAACAACAAGCTCAACATTGAAATTCAACAACAACCTCAACATTGAAAAACACCAACAAATTCAACAAACAACCTCAACATTAAAAAAGCACCAACAAATTCAACAACAACCTCAACATTGAAAAACACCAACAAATTCAACAACAACCTCAACATTGAAAAACACCAATAAATTCAACAAAATCCTCAACATTGAACAAAACCAACAAATTCAACAACAACATCAACATCGAAAACACCAAACAAATTCAACAACAAACCGCAACATAGAAAACACCTACAAATTCAACAACCTCATCATTGAAAAAAAGCAACAAATTCAACAACAACCTCAATATTGAAAAAGATCAACCTCAACATTGAAAAACACCAACAAATTCAACAACAACCTCAACATTGAAAAAAAGCAACAAATTCAACAACAACGTCAACATTGAAAAACTCCAACAAATTCAAACAACAACCTCGACATTGAAAACAACAACAAATTCAACAACAACCTCAACAGTGAAAAACACCAACAAATTCAACAACAACCTCAACATTGAAAAACATCAACAAATTCAACAACAACCTCAACATTGAAAAAAACACCAACAAATTCAACAACAACCTCAACATTGAAAAACACCAACAAATTCAACAACAACCTCAACATTGAAAAACACCAACAAATTCAAGAAAAACGTCAACATGGAATAAAACCAACCAATTCAACAACAACCTCAACATCGAAAACACCAACAAATTCAACAACAACCGCAACATTGAATAAAACCAACCAATTCAACAACAACTCAACATCGAAAACACCAACAAATTAAATAACAACCTCAACATTGAAAACACCCAACAAATTCAACAACAACTTCAACATTGAAAAACCAACAAATTCAACAACAACCTCAACATTGAAAAACACCAACAAATTCAACATCAACCTCAACATTGATAAACAACAACAACCTCGACATTGAAAAACACCAAGAAATTCAACAACAACCTCAACATTGAAAACACCAACAAATTCAACAACAACCTCAACACTGAAAAAAAAACAAAAATTCAAGAACAACCTCAAACATTGAAAACACCAACAAATTCAACAACAACCTCAACATTGAAAAACACCAACAAATTCAACAACAACCTCAACATTGGAAAACACCAACAAATTGAACAACAACCTCAACATTGAAAAACACCAAAAAATTCAACAACAACCTCAACATTGTAATTCAACAACAACCTCAACATTGAAAAACACCAACAAATTCAACAACAACCTCCACATTAAAAAACCCCAACAAATTCAACAACAACCTCAACATTGAAAAACACCAACAAATTCAACAACAACCTCAACATTGAAAAACACCAATAAATTCAACAAAAACCTCAACATTGAATAAAACCAAGAAATTCAACAAAAACCGCAACATAGAAAACACCAACAAATTCAACAACAACCTCAACATTGAAAAACACCAACAAATTCAACAACAACCTCAACATTGAAAACCACCAACAAATTCAACAACAACCTCAACATTGAAAAACACCAACAAATTCAACAACAACCACAACATTGAAAAACACCAACAAATTCAACAACAACCTCAACATTGAAATTCAACAACAACCCTCAACATTGAAAAACAGCAACAAATTCAACAACAACCTCAACATTAAAAAAACACCAACAAATTCAACAACAACCTCAACATTGAAAAAGCACCAACAAATTCAACAACAACCTCAACATTGAAAAACACCAATAAATTCAACAAAAACCTCAACATTGAATAAAACCTACAAATTCAACAACAACCTCAACATCGAAAACACCAACAAATTCAACAACAACCGCAACATAGAAAACACCAACAACTTCAACAACCTCATCATTGAAAAAAAGCAACAAATTCAACAACAACCTCAATATTGAAAAACATCAACCTCAACATTGAAAAACACCAACAAATTCAAAAACAACCTCAACATTGAAAAAAAGCAACAAATCCAACAACAACGTCAACATTGAAAAAACTCCAACAGATTCAACAACAACCTCGACATTGAAAAACAACAACAAATTCAACAACAACCGCAACATTGAAAAACACCAACAAATTCAAAAACAACCTCCACATTGAAAATCATCAACAAATTCAACAACAACCTCAACATTGAAAAACACCAACAAATTCAACAACAACCTCAACATTGAAAAACACCAACAAATTCAAGGAAAAACCTCAACATTGAATAAAACCAACCAATTCAACAACAACCTCAAACATCGAAAACACCAACAAATTCAACAACAACCGCAACATAGAAAACTCCAACAAATTCAACAACAACCTCAACATTGAAAAACACCAACAAATTCAACAACAACTTCAACATTGGAAAAACACCAACAAATTCAAAAACAACCTCAAATTTGTAAAACAACAACAAATTCAACAATAACCTCAACATTGAACAACACCAACAAATTCAACGACAACCTCAACATTGCTAAACAACAACAACCTCAACATGGAAAAACACCACAAACACAAGAACAACCTCAACATTGAAAAACACCAACAAATTCAACAACAACCTCAACATTGAAAAACACCAACAAATTCAACAACAACCTCAATTTTGAAAAACACCAACAACCTCAACATTGCAAAAAAGCAACAAATTCAACAACAACCTCAACATTGAAAAACGACAACAAATTCAACAACAAACTGAACATTGAAAAAAACCCAACAAAATCAACAACAACCTAAACATTGAAAAACACCAACAAATTCAACCAACAACCTCAACATTGAAAGCACCAACAAATTCAACAACAAAACTCAACATTGAAAAACAACAACAACCACAACATTGAAAAACACCAACAAATTCAACAACAACCTCAAACATTGAAAACACCAACAAATTCAACAACAACCTCAACATTGAAAACACCAACAAGTTCAACAACAACTTCAACATTGAAAAACCAACAAATTCAACAACAACCTCAACATTGAAAAACACCAACAAATTCAACACACACCTCAACATTGAAAACACCAACAAATTCAACAACAACTTCAACATTGAAAAACCAACAAATTGAACAACAACCTCAACATTGAAAAACACCAACAAATCAACAACAACCTCAAATTGAAAAAGAACAACAACCTCGACATTGAAAAACACCAAGAAATTCAACAACAACCTCAACATTGAAAAACACCAACAAATTCAACAACAACCTCAACATTGAAAACACCAACAAATTCAACAACAACTTCAACATTGAAAAACCAGCAAATTGAACAACAACCTCAACATTGAAAAACACCAACAAATTCAACAACAACCTCAACATTGAAAAAGAACAACAACCTCGACATTGAAAAACACCAAGAAATTCAACAACAACCTCAACATTGAAAAACAACAACAAATTCAACAACAACCTCAACATTGAAAAACACCAACAAATTCAACAACAACCTCAAAATTGAAAAACACCAACAAATTCAACAACAAGCTCAACATTGAAATTCAACAACAACCTCAACATTGAAAAACACCCAACAAATTCAACAACAACCTCAACATTAAAAAGCCACCAACAAATTCAACAACAACCTCAACATTGAAAAACACCAACAAATTCAACAACAACCTCAACATTGAAAAACACCCAATAAATTCAACAAAATCCTCAACATTGAACAAAACCAACAAATTCAACAACAACATCAACATCGAAAACACCAACAAATTCAACAACAACCGCAACATAGAAAACACCTACAAATTCAAACAACCTCATCATTGAAAAAAAGCAACAAATTCAACAACAACCTCAATATTGAAAAAGATCAACCTCAACATTGAAAAACACCAACAAATTCAACAACAACCTCAACATTGAAAAAAAGCAACAAATTCAACAACAAACGTCAACATTGAAAAACTCCAACAAATTCAACAACAACCTCGACATTGAAAAACAACAACAAATTCAACAACAAACCTCAACAGTGAAAAAACACCAACAAATTCAACAACAAACCTCAACATTGGAAAAACATCAACAAATTCAACAACAACCTCAACATTGAAAAACACCAACAAATTCAACAACAACCTCAACATTGAAAAACACCAACAAATTCAACAACAACCTCAACATTGAAAAAACACCAACAAATTCAAGAAAAACGTCAACATGGAATAAAACCAACCAATTCAACAACAACCTCAACATCGAAAACACCAACAAATTCAACAACAACCGCAACATTGAATAAAACCAACCAATTCAACAACAACCTCAACATCGAAAACACCAACAAATTAAATAACAACCTCAACATTGAAAACACCAACAAATTCAACAACAACTTCAACATTGAAAAACCAACAAATTCAACAACAACCTCAACATTGAAAAACACCAACAAATTCAACAACAACCTCAACATTGATAAACAACAACAACCTCGACATTGAAAAACACCAAGAAATTCAACAACAACCTCAACATTGAAAACACCAACAAATTCAACAACAACCTCAACACTGAAAAAAAACAAAAAATTCAAGAACAACTCAACATTGAAAAACACCAACAAATTCAACAACAACCTCATCATTGAAAAAAAAGCAACAAATTCAACAACAACCTCAATATTGAAAAACATCAACCTCAACATTGAAAAACACCAACAAATTCAAAAACAACCTCAACATTGAAAAAAAGCAACAAATTCAACAACAACGTCAACATTGAAAAACTCCAACAGATTCAACAACAACCTCGACATTGAAAAACAACAACAAATTCAACAACAACCGCAACATTGAAAAAACACCAACAAATTCAAAAACAACCTCCACATTGAAAATCATCAACAATTCAACAACAACCTCAACATTGAAAAACACCAACAAATTCAACAACAACCTCAACATTTGAAAAACACCAACAAAATTCAAGAAAAACCTCAACATTGAATAAAACCAACCCAATTCAACAACAACCTCAACATCGAAAACACCAACAAATTCACAACAACCGCAACATAGAAAACTCCAACAAATTCAACAGCAACCTCAACATTGAAAAACACCAACAAATTCAACAACAACTTCAACATTGAAAAACACCAACAAATTCAAAAACAACCTCAAATTTGTAAAACAACAACAAATTCAACAATAACCTCAACATTGAACAACACCAACAAATTCAACGACAACCTCAACATTGCTAAACAACAACAACCTCAACATGGAAAAACACCACAAACACAAGAACAACCTCAACATTGAAAAACACCAACAAATTCAACAACAACCTCAACATTGAAAAACACCAACAATTCCAACAACAACCTCAATTTTGAAAAACACCAACAACCTCAACATTGCAAAAAAGCAACAAATTCAAACAACAACCTCAACATTGAAAAACGACAACAAATTCAACAACAAACTGAACATTGAAAAAACCCAACAAAATCAACAACAACCTAAACATTGAAAAACACCAACAAATTCAACAACAACCTCAACATTGAAAGCACCAACAAATTCAACAACAAACTCAACATTGAAAAACAACAACAACCACAACATTGAAAAACACCAACAAATTCAACAACAACCTCAACATTGAAAAACACCAACAAATTCAACAACAACCTCAACATTGAAAACACCAACAAATTCAACAACAACTTCAACATTGAAAAACCAACAAATTCAACAACAACCTCAACATAGAAAAACACCACAAATTCAACAACAACCTCAACATTGAAAACACCAACAAATTCAACAACAACTTCAACATTGAAAAACCAACAAATTGAACAACAACCTCAACATTGAAAAACACCAACAAATTCAACAACAACCTCAACATTGAAAAAGAACAACAACCTCGACATTGAAAAACACCAAGAAATTCAACAACAACCTCAACATTGAAAAACACCAACAAATTCAACAACAACCTCAACATTGAAAACACCAACAAATTCAACAACAACTTCAACATTGAAAAACCAGCAAATTGAACAACAACCTCAACATTGAAAAACACCAACAAATTCAACAACAACCTCAACATTGAAAAAGAACAACAACCTCGACATTGAAAAACACCAAGAAATTCAACAACAACCTCAACATTGAAAAACACCAACAAATTCAACAACAACCTCAACATTGAAAAACACCAACAAATTCAACAACAACCTCAAAATTGAAAAACACCAACAAATTCAACAACAAGCTCAACATTGAAATTCAACAACAACCTCAACATTGAAAAAACACCAACAAATTCAACAACAACCTCAACATTAAAAAAGCACCAACAAATTCAACAACAACCTCAACATTGAAAAACACCAACAAATTCAACAACAACCTCAACATTGAAAAACACCAATAAATTCAACAAAATCCTCAACATTGAACAAAACCAACAAATTCAACAACAACATCAACATCGAAAACAACCAACAAATTCAACAAAACACA
>JANJGN010004296.1:0-34655 GCA_026770705.1 Isurus oxyrinchus | reverse complement strand
GTTTTTATCTCACAAACTCTCGCTGCTTTATTCCCTGAACTCTCGCTGATTATTCTCCAGAACACTCGCTATTTTTTCTCCCAACTTCTCGCTGTTTTATCCCCAAATCGGCGCTGTCTTATCCCTGAACTCTGGCTGATTTTCCTGCAGATCCCTCGCTGCTTTATCTCCCAAACTCTAACTGTTTTATCCCTGAACACTCATTGTTTTATCGTCCGAGCTTTTGCTGCTTCATCCCTGAACTCTCACTGTATTATACACTGAACTCTCACTGTTTTTATCCGCTGATTTCTCGCTGTTTTATCCGCTAAACTCTGCCTGATTTTTCTCCAGGGCCCTAGCTGTTTTATCTCCCAAGCTCTCACTGTTTTATTCCTCTGAACTCGCACAGTTTTATCTCCCAAGGGCTCGCTATTTTATCCTTTGAACTCCTGCTGATCTATCTCCGAACTCTCGATGTTTATCTCTCGAATTCACACTGTTTTATCTCCTGAACTCTTACTCTTTTATCTCGAAAGCTCTCGCTGATTTTTCTCCAGAAATCTCGCTATTTTATCTCCTGAATTTTCTCGCTGATTTATCTCCTGAATTCTAGCATTTTTATCTCCTGAACGCTTGTTTTATCTCCTGACTCCTGCTGTTTTAACTCTCGAATTCTCACTTTTTATCTCCTGAACTCGCACTGCTTTATCTCGAAAACTCTCGTTGTTTTTTCTCCAGAACCCTCACTGTTTGTTCTTCCAAACTCTCACTGTTTTATCTCCTGAATTCTCACTGTTTTATCTACTGAACTCTCACTCTTTTATCTCCCAAGCACTCGCTGATTTTTCTCCAGAGCTCTCATTATTCTATCTCCTGAGCTGTCGCTCTTTATTTTCTCAAACTCCCGCTGTTTTTGTCCTGTACCCTTGCTGTTGTATCCCCTGAATTCTCGCTGTTTTATCCGCTGAATTCTCGCTGTTTTATCCCCTGAACTCTCGCCACCTTTCTCAAGAATTCTTGCTGAGTTTTATCCTGAGTTCTTGCTGGTTTAGGCTCTGATCTCTTGCTGATTTTTCTCCAGAACCCTCGCTGTTTTATCTCACAAACTCTCGCTACTTTATTCCCTGAACTCTCGCTGCTTTTTCTCAAGAGCCCTCGCTAATTTACCTCCGAAACTCTCACTGTTTTATCCCAAAAACTCGCCTTGTATTATATTCAGAGCTTTTGCTGCTTTACCCCTGAACTCTTGCTCTTTATCCCCTGAGTCTCTCGCTGTTTTATCCCCTGAACTCTCCGCTGTTTATAACCTGAACTCTTGCTGATTTTCCTCCAGAAACCTCGGTATTCTGTCTCCCAAACTCTCACTGTTTTATCCTCTGAATTCTCGATGATTTATCCCCTGAATTTTCTCAGTTTTCTCCTCTGCACTCTCCGGATTTTTCTCCAGACCCCCGCAATTTTATGACCAAGTCTCTCGCTGTTTTATCCCCTGAACTCTCGCTGTTTTATCCCCTGATTTCTCGCTGTTATATCCCCTGGAACTCTGGCTGATTTTTCTCCAAAACCCTCGCTGTTCAATCTCCCAAACTCTCACTGTTTTATCTCCTGAACTCTCGCTGTTATATCCCCTGAACTCTGGCTGATTTTTCTCCAAAACCCTCGCTGTTTAATCTCCAAAACTCTCGCTGGTTTATCCCTGAACTCTCATTGTTTAAGCTTCTGAGCTTTTGCTGCTTTACCCCTGAATTCCCGTTGTTTTATCCCTGAAATCTGGCTGATTTTTCTCCAGAACCCTCGCTGTTTTATCTCCCAAGCTCTCGCTGTTAAATCCTCTGAACTCTCGGTGATTTTTCTCCAGAACACTTGATGTTTTATCTCACAAAATCTCACTGTTTTAACGCCTGAACTCTCACTGTTTTATCTCACAAACTCTCACTGATGTTTCACCAAAATTCTTGGTTATTTTTCTCCAGAATTCTTGATATTTTAACTTCCAAACTCTGGCTGGTTTTTCAGCTGAACTCTCACTGTTCCTGAACTTTCATTGCTTTACCCGTAGAACTCTCGCTCTTTTATCCACTAATCTCTCACTTTTTTCTCCTCTGAACTCTCACTGTTTTATCCCCTGAATTCTCGGTTTTATCTCCTGAACTCACCAATTTTTCTCCAGAACCCTCGCTGTTTTATCTCCCAAACTCTCGCTCTTTTATCCCCTGAACTCTCGCTGATTATTCCTCCAGAACACTCGCTATTTTATCTCCCAATGTCTCGCTGTTTTATCCCCAATTCTCGCTGTCTTATCCCCTGAACTCTGGCTGATTTTTCTCCAGAACCCCTCGCTGTTTTATCTCCCCAAACTCTAACTGTTTTATCCCCTGAACACTCATTGTTTTATTGTCCGAGCTTTGCTGCTTTACCCCTGAACTCAAGTTGTATTATACACTGAACTCTCACTGTTTTATCCGCTGATTTCTCGCTGTTTTATCCGCTAAACTCTGCCTGTTTTTTTCTCCAGGGCCCTAGCTGTTTTATCTCCCAAGCTCTCGTTGTTTTATCCTCCGAACTCGCACAGTTTTATCTCCCAAGGTCGCGCTTTTTTATCCTTTGAACTCCTGCTGATCTTTCTCCAGAACTCTCGATGTTTTATCTCTCGAATTCGCACTGTTTTATCTCCTGACTCTCACTCTTTTATCTCCAAAGCTCTCGCTGATTTTTCTCCAGAAATCTCACTATTTTATCTCCTGAACTCTCGCTGTTTTATCTCCTGAACTCTCGCTGTTTTATCTCCAGAATTCGTGCTGATTTTTCTACTGACCTCTTGCTGTTTTATCTCCTGAATTCTAGCTGTTTTATCTCCTGAACGCTGTGTTTTATCTCCTGAACTCCTGCTGTTTTAACTCCCGGATTCTCACTTTTTATCTCCTGAACTCTCACTGTTTTATCTTGAAAACTCTCGCTGTTTTTTCTCCAAAACCCTCGCTGTTTGATCTTCCAAACACTCACTGTTTTATCTCCTGAATTCTCACTGTTTTATCTCCTGAACTGTCAGTCTTTTATCTCCCAAGCACTCGCTGATTTTTCTCCAGAACTCTCATTATCTATCTCCTGAACTTTCGCTCTTTTATCTCTCAAACTCCCGCGCTGTTTTATGTCCTGAACCCTCGCTGTTGTATCCTTAAATTCTCGCTCTTTTATCCGCTGATTCTCGCTGCTTTATCCCCTGAACTCTCGCCACTTTTTCTCCAGAATTCTTGCTGAATTTTCTCCTGAGCTCTTGCTGTTTTACCCTCTGCACTCTTGCTGATTTTTCTCCAGAAGCCTCGCTGTTTTATCTCACAAACTCTCGCTGCTTTATTCCCTGATCTCTCGCTGCTTTTCCTCCAGAGCCCTCCCTACTTTACCTCCCAAACTCTCACTGTTTTATCCCAAAAACTCACCTTGTTTTATTTTCCGACCTTTTGCTGCTTTACCCCTGAACTCTTGCTCTTTATCCCCTGAGCTCTCGCTGTTTTATCCCCTTAACTCTCGCTGTTTTATACCCTGAACTCTTGCTGATTTTCCTCCAGAAAACCTCGGTATTTCTATCTCCCAAACTCTCACTGTTTTATCCCCTGAATTCTCGATGCTTTATCCCCTGAATTTTCACTGCTTTCTCCTCTGCACTCGCGCTGATTTTTCTCCAGAACCCTCACAGGTTTATGTCCAAAACTCTCACTGTTTTATCCCCTGAACTCTCGCTGTTTTATCCCTGATTTCTCGCTGTTATATCCCCTGAACTCTGGCTGATTTTTCTTCAAAACACTCGCTGTTTAATCTCCCAAACTCCGCTGTTTTATCTCCTGAACTCTCATTGTTTGATCTTCTGAGCTTTTGCTGATTTACCCCTGAATTCCCGATGTTTTATCCCTGAACTCTCGGTGATTTTTTCTCCAGAAACCTTGATGTGTTATCTCACAAACTCTCACTGTTTTATCCCCTGAACTCTCACTGTTTTATCTCACAAACTCCTCACTGACGTTTCACCAAAATTCTTGGTTATTTCTCTCCAGAATTCTTGATATTTTAACTTCCAAACTCTGGCTGGTTTATCACCTGAACTCTCACTGTTCCTGAACTTTCACTGCTTTACCCGTGAACTCTCGCTCTTTTATCCACTAAGTTCTCACTTTTTTGTCCTCTGAACTCTCACTGTTTTATCCCCTGATTCTCGGTTTTTATCTCCTGAACTCTTGCCGATTTTTCTCCAAAACCCTCGCTGTTTGATCTTCCAAACTCTCACTGTTTTATCTCCTGAATTCTCACCTGTTTTATCTCCAGAACTCTCACTCTTTTATCTCCCAAGCACTCGTTGATTTTTCTCCAGAACTCTCATTATTCTATGTCCTGAACTGTCGCTCTTTTATCTCTCAAACGCCCGCTGTTTTATGTCCTGAACCCTCGCTGTTGTATCCCTGAATTCTCGCTGTTTTATCCTTTTAATTTTCGCTGTTTTATCCCCTGAACTCTCGCCACTTTTTCTCCAGAATCTTGCTGAGTTTTCTCCTGAGCTCTTGCTGGTTTACCTCTGAACTCTCGCTGCTATTTCTCCAGAGCCCTCGGTACTTTAACTCCCAAACTCTCACTGTTTTATCACAAAAACCCGCCTTTGTTTATATCTGAGCTTTTGCTGCTTTTACCCCTGAAACTCCTCGCTGTTTTATACCCTGAACTCTTGCTGATTTTCCTCCAGAAACCTCGGTATTCTATCTCACAAACTCTCACTGTTTTATCCCCTGAATTCTCGATGCTTTATCCCCTAAATTTTCACTGCTTTCCTCCTCTGCACTCTCGCTGATTTTTCTCCAGAACCCTCACAGTTTTATGTCCAAAACTCTCGCTGTTTTAACCCCTGAACTCTCGCTGTTTTATCCCCTGATTTCTCGCTGTTATATCCCTGAACCCTGGCTGATTTTTCTCCAACACCCTCGCTGTTTAATCTCCCAAACTCTCACTGTTTTATCCCCTGAACTCTCACTGTTTTATCTCACAAACTCTCGCTGCTTTATTCCCTGAACTCTCGCTGCTTTTCCTCCAGAGCCCTCCCTACTTTACCTCCCAAACTCTCACTGTTTTATCCCAAAAACTCGCCTTGTTTTATATTCTGAGCTTTTGCTGCTTTACCCCTGAACTCTTGCTCTTTTATCCCCTGAGCTCTCGCTGTTTTATCCCCTGAACTCTCGCTGTTTTATACCCTGAACTCTCGCCACTTTTTCTCCAGAATCCTTGCTGAATTTTCTCCTGAGCTCTTGCTGTTTTACCCTCTGAACTCTTGCTGATTTTTCTCCAGAAGCCTCGCTGTTTTATCTCACAAACTCTCGCTGCTTTATTCCCTGAACTCTCGCTGATTATTCTCCAGAACACTCGCTATTTTTTCTCCCAACTTCTCGCTGTTTTATCCCCAAATCGCGCTGTCTTATCCCCTGAACTCTGGCTGATTTTCCTGCAGATCCCTCGCTGCTTTATCTCCAAACTCTAACTGTTTTATCCCCTGAACACTCATTGTTTTATCGTCCGAGCTTTTGCTGCTTCATCCCTGAACTCTCACTGTATTATACACTGAACTCTCACTGTTTTATCCGCTGATTTCTCGCTGTTTTATCCGCTAAACTCTGCCTGATTTTTCTCCAGGGCCCTAGCTGTTGTTATCTCCCAAGCTCTCACTGTTTTATCCTCTGAACTCGCACAGTTTATCTCCAAGGGCTCGCTATTTTATCCTTTGAACTCCTGCTGATCTATCTCCAGAACTCTCGATGTTTATCTCTCGAATTCACACTGTTTTATCTCCTGAACTCTTACTCTTTTATCTCGAAAGCTCTCGCTGATTTTTCTCCAGAAATCTCGCTATTTTATCTCCTGAATTCTCGCTGATTTATCTCCTGATTCTAGCATTTTTATCTCCTGAACGCTTGTTTTATCTCCTGAACTCCTGCTGTTTTAACTCTCGAATTCTCACTTTTTATCTCCTGAACTCGCACTGCTTATCTCGAAAACTCTCGTTGTTTTTTCTCCAGAACCCTCACTGTTTGTTCTTCCAAACTCTCACTGTTTTATCTCCTGAATTCTCACTGTTTTATCTACTGAACTCTCACTCTTTTATCTCCCAAGCACTCGCTGATTTTTCTCCAGAGCTCTCATTATTCTATCTCCTGAGCTGTCGCTCTTTTATTTCTCAAACTCCCGCTGTTTTTTGTCCTGTACCCTTGCTGTTGTATCCCCTGAATTCTCGCTGTTTTATCCGCTGAATTCTCGCTGTTTTATCCCCTGAACTCTCGCCACCTTTTCTCAAGAATTCTTGCTGAGTTTTATCCTGAGTTCTTGCTGGTTTAGGCTCTGATCTCTTGCTGATTTTTCTCCAGAACCCTCGCTGTTTTATCTCACAAACTCTCGCTACTTTATTCCCTGAACTCTCGCTGCTTTTTCTCAAGAGCCCTCGCTAATTTACCTCCGAAACTCTCACTGTTTTATCCCAAAAACTCGCCTTGTATTATATTCAGAGCTTTTGCTGCTTTACCCCTGAACTCTTGCTCTTTATCCCCTGAGTTCTCGCTGTTTTATCCCCTGAACTCTCGCTGTTTTATACCCTGAACTCTTGCTGATTTTCCTCCAGAAACCTCGGTATTCTGTCTCCCAAACTCTCACTGTTTTATCCTCTGAATTCTCGATGATTTATCCCCTGAATTTTCTCAGTTTTCTCCTCTGCACTCTCGCTGATTTTTCTCCAGACCCCCGCAATTTTATGACCAAGTCTCTCGCTGTTTTATCCCCTGAACTCTCGCTGTTTTATCCCCTGATTTCTCGCTGTTATATCCCCTGAACTCTGGCTGATTTTTCTCCAAAACCCTCGCTGTTCAATCTCCCAAACTCTCACTGTTTTATCTCCTGAACTCTCGCTGTTATATCCCCTGAACTCTGGCTGATTTTTCTCCAAAACCCTCGCTGTTTAATCTCCAAAACTCTCGCTGGTTTATCCCCTGAACTCTCATTGTTTAAGCTTCTGAGCTTTTGCTGCTTTACCCCTGAATTCCCGTTGTTTTATCCCCTGAAATCTGGCTGATTTTTCTCCAGAACCCTCGCTGTTTTATCTCCCAAGCTCTCGCTGTTAAATCCTCTGAACTCTCGGTGATTTTTCTCCAGAACACTTGATGTTTTATCTCACAAAATCTCACTGTTTTAACGCCTGAACTCTCACTGTTTTATCTCACAAACTCTCACTGATGTTTCACCAAAATTCTTGGTTATTTTTCTCCAGAATTCTTGATATTTTAACTTCCAAACTCTGGCTGGTTTTTCAGCTGAACTCTCACTGTTCCTGAACTTTCATTGCTTTACCCGTGAACTCTCGCTCTTTTATCCACTAATCTCTCACTTTTTTCTCCTCTGAACTCTCACTGTTTTATCCCCTGAATTCTCGGTTTTATCTCCTGAACTCACCAATTTTTCTCCAGAACCCTCGCTGTTTTATCTCCCAAACTCTCGCTCTTTTATCCCCTGAACTCTCGCTGATTATTCTCCAGAACACTCGCTATTTTATCTCCCAATGTCTCGCTGTTTTATCCCCAATTCTCGCTGTCTTATCCCCTGAACTCTGGCTGATTTTTCTCCAGAACCCTCGCTGTTTTATCTCCCAAACTCTAACTGTTTTATCCCCTGAACACTCATTGTTTTATTGTCCGAGCTTTTGCTGCTTTACCCCTGAACTCAAGTTGTATTATACACTGAACTCTCACTGTTTTATCCGCTGATTTCTCGCTGTTTTATCCGCTAAACTCTGCCTGTTTTTTCTCCAGGGCCCTAGCTGTTTTATCTCCCAAGCTCTCGTTGTTTTATCCTCCGAACTCGCACAGTTTTATCTCCCAAGGTCGCGCTTTTTTATCCTTTGAACTCCTGCTGATCTTTCTCCAGAACTCTCGATGTTTTATCTCTCGAATTCGCACTGTTTTATCTCCTGAACTCTCACTCTTTTATCTCCAAAGCTCTCGCTGATTTTTCTCCAGAAATCTCACTATTTTATCTCCTGAACTCTCGCTGTTTTATCTCCTGAACTCTCGCTGTTTTATCTCCAGAATTCGTGCTGATTTTTCTACTGACCTCTTGCTGTTTTATCTCCTGAATTCTAGCTGTTTTATCTCCTGAACGCTTGTTTTATCTCCTGAACTCCTGCTGTTTTAACTCCCGGATTCTCACTTTTTATCTCCTGAACTCTCGCTGTTTTATCTTGGAAACTCTCGCTGTTTTTTCTCCAGAACCCTCGCTGTTTGATCTTCCAAACTCTCACTGTTTTATCTCCTGAATTCTCACTGTTTTATCTCCTGAACTGTCAGTCTTTTATCTCCCAAGCACTCGCTGATTTTTCTCCAGAACTCTCATTATTCTATCTCCTGAACTGTCGCTCTTTTATCTCTCAAACTCCCGCTGTTTTATGTCCTGAACCCTCGCTGTTGTATCCCTTAAATCCTCGCTCTTTTATCCGCTGAATTCTCGCTATTTTATCCCTGAACTCTCGCCACTTTTTCTCCAGAATTCATGCTGAATTTTCTCCTGAGCTCTTGCTGTTTTACCCTCTGAACTCTTGCTGATTTTTCTCCAGAAGCCTCACTGTTTTATCTCACAAACTCTCGCTGCTTTATTCCCTGAACTCTCGCTGCTTTTCCTCCAGAGCCCTCCCTACTTTACCTCCCAAACTCTCACTGTTTTATCCCAAAAACTCGCCTTGTTTTATATTCTGAGCTTTTGCTGCTTTACCCCTGAACTCTTGCTCTTTTATCCCCTGAGCTCTCGCTGTTTTATCCCCTGAACTCTCGCTGTTTTATACCCTGAACTCTTGCTGATTTTCCTCCAGAAACCTCGGTATTCTATCTCACAAACTCTCACTGTTTTATCCCCTGAATTCTCGATGCTTTATCCCCTAAATTTTCACTGCTTTCTCCTCTGCACTCTCGCTGATTTTTCTCCAGAACCCTCACAGTTTTATGTCCAAAACTCTCGCTGTTTTAACCCCTGAACTCTCGCTGTTTTATCCCCTGATTTCTCGCTGTTATATCCCCTGAACCCTGGCTGATTTTTCTCCAACACCCTCGCTGTTTAATCTCCCAAACTCTCACTGTTTTATCCCCTGAACTCTCACTGTTTTATCTCACAAACTCTCGCTGCTTTATTCCCTGAACTCTCGCTGCTTTTCCTCCAGAGCCCTCCCTACTTTACCTCCCAAACTCTCACTGTTTTATCCCAAAAACTCGCCTTGTTTTATATTCTGAGCTTTTGCTGCTTTACCCCTGAACTCTTGCTCTTTTATCCCCTGAGCTCTCGCTGTTTTATCCCCTGAACTCTCGCTGTTTTATACCCTGAACTCTCGCCACTTTTTCTCCAGAATCCTTGCTGAATTTTCTCCTGAGCTCTTGCTGTTTTACCCTCTGAACTCTTGCTGATTTTTCTCCAGAAGCCTCGCTGTTTTATCTCACAAACTCTCGCTGCTTTATTCCCTGAACTCTCGCTGATTATTCTCCAGAACACTCGCTATTTTTTCTCCCAACTTCTCGCTGTTTTATCCCCAAATCGCGCTGTCTTATCCCCTGAACTCTGGCTGATTTTCCTGCAGATCCCTCGCTGCTTTATCTCCCAAACTCTAACTGTTTTATCCCCTGAACACTCATTGTTTTATCGTCCGAGCTTTTGCTGCTTCATCCCTGAACTCTCACTGTATTATACACTGAACTCTCACTGTTTTATCCGCTGATTTCTCGCTGTTTTATCCGCTAAACTCTGCCTGATTTTTCTCCAGGGCCCTAGCTGTTTTATCTCCCAAGCTCTCACTGTTTTATCCTCTGAACTCGCACAGTTTTATCTCCCAAGGGCTCGCTATTTTATCCTTTGAACTCCTGCTGATCTATCTCCAGAACTCTCGATGTTTATCTCTCGAATTCACACTGTTTTATCTCCTGAACTCTTACTCTTTTATCTCGAAAGCTCTCGCTGATTTTTCTCCAGAAATCTCGCTATTTTATCTCCTGAATTCTCGCTGATTTATCTCCTGAATTCTAGCATTTTTATCTCCTGAACGCTTGTTTTATCTCCTGAACTCCTGCTGTTTTAACTCTCGAATTCTCACTTTTTATCTCCTGAACTCGCACTGCTTTATCTCGAAAACTCTCGTTGTTTTTTCTCCAGAACCCTCACTGTTTGTTCTTCCAAACTCTCACTGTTTTATCTCCTGAATTCTCACTGTTTTATCTACTGAACTCTCACTCTTTTATCTCCCAAGCACTCGCTGATTTTTCTCCAGAGCTCTCATTATTCTATCTCCTGAGCTGTCGCTCTTTTATTTCTCAAACTCCCGCTGTTTTTTGTCCTGTACCCTTGCTGTTGTATCCCCTGAATTCTCGCTGTTTTATCCGCTGAATTCTCGCTGTTTTATCCCCTGAACTCTCGCCACCTTTTCTCAAGAATTCTTGCTGAGTTTTATCCTGAGTTCTTGCTGGTTTAGGCTCTGATCTCTTGCTGATTTTTCTCCAGAACCCTCGCTGTTTTATCTCACAAACTCTCGCTACTTTATTCCCTGAACTCTCGCTGCTTTTTCTCAAGAGCCCTCGCTAATTTACCTCCGAAACTCTCACTGTTTTATCCCAAAAACTCGCCTTGTATTATATTCAGAGCTTTTGCTGCTTTACCCCTGAACTCTTGCTCTTTATCCCCTGAGTTCTCGCTGTTTTATCCCCTGAACTCTCGCTGTTTTATACCCTGAACTCTTGCTGATTTTCCTCCAGAAACCTCGGTATTCTGTCTCCCAAACTCTCACTGTTTTATCCTCTGAATTCTCGATGATTTATCCCCTGAATTTTCTCAGTTTTCTCCTCTGCACTCTCGCTGATTTTTCTCCAGACCCCCGCAATTTTATGACCAAGTCTCTCGCTGTTTTATCCCCTGAACTCTCGCTGTTTTATCCCCTGATTTCTCGCTGTTATATCCCCTGAACTCTGGCTGATTTTTCTCCAAAACCCTCGCTGTTCAATCTCCCAAACTCTCACTGTTTTATCTCCTGAACTCTCGCTGTTATATCCCCTGAACTCTGGCTGATTTTTCTCCAAAACCCTCGCTGTTTAATCTCCAAAACTCTCGCTGGTTTATCCCCTGAACTCTCATTGTTTAAGCTTCTGAGCTTTTGCTGCTTTACCCCTGAATTCCCGTTGTTTTATCCCCTGAAATCTGGCTGATTTTTCTCCAGAACCCTCGCTGTTTTATCTCCCAAGCTCTCGCTGTTAAATCCTCTGAACTCTCGGTGATTTTTCTCCAGAACACTTGATGTTTTATCTCACAAAATCTCACTGTTTTAACGCCTGAACTCTCACTGTTTTATCTCACAAACTCTCACTGATGTTTCACCAAAATTCTTGGTTATTTTTCTCCAGAATTCTTGATATTTTAACTTCCAAACTCTGGCTGGTTTTTCAGCTGAACTCTCACTGTTCCTGAACTTTCATTGCTTTACCCGTGAACTCTCGCTCTTTTATCCACTAATCTCTCACTTTTTTCTCCTCTGAACTCTCACTGTTTTATCCCCTGAATTCTCGGTTTTATCTCCTGAACTCACCAATTTTTCTCCAGAACCCTCGCTGTTTTATCTCCCAAACTCTCGCTCTTTTATCCCCTGAACTCTCGCTGATTATTCTCCAGAACACTCGCTATTTTATCTCCCAATGTCTCGCTGTTTTATCCCCAATTCTCGCTGTCTTATCCCCTGAACTCTGGCTGATTTTTCTCCAGAACCCTCGCTGTTTTATCTCCCAAACTCTAACTGTTTTATCCCCTGAACACTCATTGTTTTATTGTCCGAGCTTTTGCTGCTTTACCCCTGAACTCAAGTTGTATTATACACTGAACTCTCACTGTTTTATCCGCTGATTTCTCGCTGTTTTATCCGCTAAACTCTGCCTGTTTTTTCTCCAGGGCCCTAGCTGTTTTATCTCCCAAGCTCTCGTTGTTTTATCCTCCGAACTCGCACAGTTTTATCTCCCAAGGTCGCGCTTTTTTATCCTTTGAACTCCTGCTGATCTTTCTCCAGAACTCTCGATGTTTTATCTCTCGAATTCGCACTGTTTTATCTCCTGAACTCTCACTCTTTTATCTCCAAAGCTCTCGCTGATTTTTCTCCAGAAATCTCACTATTTTATCTCCTGAACTCTCGCTGTTTTATCTCCTGAACTCTCGCTGTTTTATCTCCAGAATTCGTGCTGATTTTTCTACTGACCTCTTGCTGTTTTATCTCCTGAATTCTAGCTGTTTTATCTCCTGAACGCTTGTTTTATCTCCTGAACTCCTGCTGTTTTAACTCCCGGATTCTCACTTTTTATCTCCTGAACTCTCGCTGTTTTATCTTGGAAACTCTCGCTGTTTTTTCTCCAGAACCCTCGCTGTTTGATCTTCCAAACTCTCACTGTTTTATCTCCTGAATTCTCACTGTTTTATCTCCTGAACTGTCAGTCTTTTATCTCCCAAGCACTCGCTGATTTTTCTCCAGAACTCTCATTATTCTATCTCCTGAACTGTCGCTCTTTTATCTCTCAAACTCCCGCTGTTTTATGTCCTGAACCCTCGCTGTTGTATCCCTTAAATCCTCGCTCTTTTATCCGCTGAATTCTCGCTATTTTATCCCTGAACTCTCGCCACTTTTTCTCCAGAATTCATGCTGAATTTTCTCCTGAGCTCTTGCTGTTTTACCCTCTGAACTCTTGCTGATTTTTCTCCAGAAGCCTCACTGTTTTATCTCACAAACTCTCGCTGCTTTATTCCCTGAACTCTCGCTGCTTTTCCTCCAGAGCCCTCCCTACTTTACCTCCCAAACTCTCACTGTTTTATCCCAAAAACTCGCCTTGTTTTATATTCTGAGCTTTTGCTGCTTTACCCCTGAACTCTTGCTCTTTTATCCCCTGAGCTCTCGCTGTTTTATCCCCTGAACTCTCGCTGTTTTATACCCTGAACTCTTGCTGATTTTCCTCCAGAAACCTCGGTATTCTATCTCACAAACTCTCACTGTTTTATCCCCTGAATTCTCGATGCTTTATCCCCTAAATTTTCACTGCTTTCTCCTCTGCACTCTCGCTGATTTTTCTCCAGAACCCTCACAGTTTTATGTCCAAAACTCTCGCTGTTTTAACCCCTGAACTCTCGCTGTTTTATCCCCTGATTTCTCGCTGTTATATCCCCTGAACCCTGGCTGATTTTTCTCCAACACCCTCGCTGTTTAATCTCCCAAACTCTCACTGTTTTATCCCCTGAACTCTCACTGTTTTATCTCACAAACTCTCGCTGCTTTATTCCCTGAACTCTCGCTGCTTTTCCTCCAGAGCCCTCCCTACTTTACCTCCCAAACTCTCACTGTTTTATCCCAAAAACTCGCCTTGTTTTATATTCTGAGCTTTTGCTGCTTTACCCCTGAACTCTTGCTCTTTTATCCCCTGAGCTCTCGCTGTTTTATCCCCTGAACTCTCGCTGTTTTATACCCTGAACTCTCGCCACTTTTTCTCCAGAATCCTTGCTGAATTTTCTCCTGAGCTCTTGCTGTTTTACCCTCTGAACTCTTGCTGATTTTTCTCCAGAAGCCTCGCTGTTTTATCTCACAAACTCTCGCTGCTTTATTCCCTGAACTCTCGCTGATTATTCTCCAGAACACTCGCTATTTTTTCTCCCAACTTCTCGCTGTTTTATCCCCAAATCGCGCTGTCTTATCCCCTGAACTCTGGCTGATTTTCCTGCAGATCCCTCGCTGCTTTATCTCCCAAACTCTAACTGTTTTATCCCCTGAACACTCATTGTTTTATCGTCCGAGCTTTTGCTGCTTCATCCCTGAACTCTCACTGTATTATACACTGAACTCTCACTGTTTTATCCGCTGATTTCTCGCTGTTTTATCCGCTAAACTCTGCCTGATTTTTCTCCAGGGCCCTAGCTGTTTTATCTCCCAAGCTCTCACTGTTTTATCCTCTGAACTCGCACAGTTTTATCTCCCAAGGGCTCGCTATTTTATCCTTTGAACTCCTGCTGATCTATCTCCAGAACTCTCGATGTTTATCTCTCGAATTCACACTGTTTTATCTCCTGAACTCTTACTCTTTTATCTCGAAAGCTCTCGCTGATTTTTCTCCAGAAATCTCGCTATTTTATCTCCTGAATTCTCGCTGATTTATCTCCTGAATTCTAGCATTTTTATCTCCTGAACGCTTGTTTTATCTCCTGAACTCCTGCTGTTTTAACTCTCGAATTCTCACTTTTTATCTCCTGAACTCGCACTGCTTTATCTCGAAAACTCTCGTTGTTTTTTCTCCAGAACCCTCACTGTTTGTTCTTCCAAACTCTCACTGTTTTATCTCCTGAATTCTCACTGTTTTATCTACTGAACTCTCACTCTTTTATCTCCCAAGCACTCGCTGATTTTTCTCCAGAGCTCTCATTATTCTATCTCCTGAGCTGTCGCTCTTTTATTTCTCAAACTCCCGCTGTTTTTTGTCCTGTACCCTTGCTGTTGTATCCCCTGAATTCTCGCTGTTTTATCCGCTGAATTCTCGCTGTTTTATCCCCTGAACTCTCGCCACCTTTTCTCAAGAATTCTTGCTGAGTTTTATCCTGAGTTCTTGCTGGTTTAGGCTCTGATCTCTTGCTGATTTTTCTCCAGAACCCTCGCTGTTTTATCTCACAAACTCTCGCTACTTTATTCCCTGAACTCTCGCTGCTTTTTCTCAAGAGCCCTCGCTAATTTACCTCCGAAACTCTCACTGTTTTATCCCAAAAACTCGCCTTGTATTATATTCAGAGCTTTTGCTGCTTTACCCCTGAACTCTTGCTCTTTATCCCCTGAGTTCTCGCTGTTTTATCCCCTGAACTCTCGCTGTTTTATACCCTGAACTCTTGCTGATTTTCCTCCAGAAACCTCGGTATTCTGTCTCCCAAACTCTCACTGTTTTATCCTCTGAATTCTCGATGATTTATCCCCTGAATTTTCTCAGTTTTCTCCTCTGCACTCTCGCTGATTTTTCTCCAGACCCCCGCAATTTTATGACCAAGTCTCTCGCTGTTTTATCCCCTGAACTCTCGCTGTTTTATCCCCTGATTTCTCGCTGTTATATCCCCTGAACTCTGGCTGATTTTTCTCCAAAACCCTCGCTGTTCAATCTCCCAAACTCTCACTGTTTTATCTCCTGAACTCTCGCTGTTATATCCCCTGAACTCTGGCTGATTTTTCTCCAAAACCCTCGCTGTTTAATCTCCAAAACTCTCGCTGGTTTATCCCCTGAACTCTCATTGTTTAAGCTTCTGAGCTTTTGCTGCTTTACCCCTGAATTCCCGTTGTTTTATCCCCTGAAATCTGGCTGATTTTTCTCCAGAACCCTCGCTGTTTTATCTCCCAAGCTCTCGCTGTTAAATCCTCTGAACTCTCGGTGATTTTTCTCCAGAACACTTGATGTTTTATCTCACAAAATCTCACTGTTTTAACGCCTGAACTCTCACTGTTTTATCTCACAAACTCTCACTGATGTTTCACCAAAATTCTTGGTTATTTTTCTCCAGAATTCTTGATATTTTAACTTCCAAACTCTGGCTGGTTTTTCAGCTGAACTCTCACTGTTCCTGAACTTTCATTGCTTTACCCGTGAACTCTCGCTCTTTTATCCACTAATCTCTCACTTTTTTCTCCTCTGAACTCTCACTGTTTTATCCCCTGAATTCTCGGTTTTATCTCCTGAACTCACCAATTTTTCTCCAGAACCCTCGCTGTTTTATCTCCCAAACTCTCGCTCTTTTATCCCCTGAACTCTCGCTGATTATTCTCCAGAACACTCGCTATTTTATCTCCCAATGTCTCGCTGTTTTATCCCCAATTCTCGCTGTCTTATCCCCTGAACTCTGGCTGATTTTTCTCCAGAACCCTCGCTGTTTTATCTCCCAAACTCTAACTGTTTTATCCCCTGAACACTCATTGTTTTATTGTCCGAGCTTTTGCTGCTTTACCCCTGAACTCAAGTTGTATTATACACTGAACTCTCACTGTTTTATCCGCTGATTTCTCGCTGTTTTATCCGCTAAACTCTGCCTGTTTTTTCTCCAGGGCCCTAGCTGTTTTATCTCCCAAGCTCTCGTTGTTTTATCCTCCGAACTCGCACAGTTTTATCTCCCAAGGTCGCGCTTTTTTATCCTTTGAACTCCTGCTGATCTTTCTCCAGAACTCTCGATGTTTTATCTCTCGAATTCGCACTGTTTTATCTCCTGAACTCTCACTCTTTTATCTCCAAAGCTCTCGCTGATTTTTCTCCAGAAATCTCACTATTTTATCTCCTGAACTCTCGCTGTTTTATCTCCTGAACTCTCGCTGTTTTATCTCCAGAATTCGTGCTGATTTTTCTACTGACCTCTTGCTGTTTTATCTCCTGAATTCTAGCTGTTTTATCTCCTGAACGCTTGTTTTATCTCCTGAACTCCTGCTGTTTTAACTCCCGGATTCTCACTTTTTATCTCCTGAACTCTCACTGTTTTATCTTGAAAACTCTCGCTGTTTTTTCTCCAAAACCCTCGCTGTTTGATCTTCCAAACACTCACTGTTTTATCTCCTGAATTCTCACTGTTTTATCTCCTGAACTGTCAGTCTTTTATCTCCCAAGCACTCGCTGATTTTTCTCCAGAACTCTCATTATTCTATCTCCTGAACTTTCGCTCTTTTATCTCTCAAACTCCCGCTGTTTTATGTCCTGAACCCTCGCTGTTGTATCCCTTAAATTCTCGCTCTTTTATCCGCTGAATTCTCGCTGCTTTATCCCCTGAACTCTCGCCACTTTTTCTCCAGAATTCTTGCTGAATTTTCTCCTGAGCTCTTGCTGTTTTACCCTCTGCACTCTTGCTGATTTTTCTCCAGAAGCCTCGCTGTTTTATCTCACAAACTCTCGCTGCTTTATTCCCTGATCTCTCGCTGCTTTTCCTCCAGAGCCCTCCCTACTTTACCTCCCAAACTCTCACTGTTTTATCCCAAAAACTCACCTTGTTTTATTTTCCGACCTTTTGCTGCTTTACCCCTGAACTCTTGCTCTTTTATCCCCTGAGCTCTCGCTGTTTTATCCCCTTAACTCTCGCTGTTTTATACCCTGAACTCTTGCTGATTTTCCTCCAGAAACCTCGGTATTCTATCTCCCAAACTCTCACTGTTTTATCCCCTGAATTCTCGATGCTTTATCCCCTGAATTTTCACTGCTTTCTCCTCTGCACTCGCGCTGATTTTTCTCCAGAACCCTCACAGGTTTATGTCCAAAACTCTCACTGTTTTATCCCCTGAACTCTCGCTGTTTTATCCCCTGATTTCTCGCTGTTATATCCCCTGAACTCTGGCTGATTTTTCTTCAAAACACTCGCTGTTTAATCTCCCAAACTCCCGCTGTTTTATCTCCTGAACTCTCATTGTTTGATCTTCTGAGCTTTTGCTGATTTACCCCTGAATTCCCGATGTTTTATCCCCTGAACTCTCGGTGATTTTTCTCCAGAAACCTTGATGTGTTATCTCACAAACTCTCACTGTTTTATCCCCTGAACTCTCACTGTTTTATCTCACAAACTCTCACTGACGTTTCACCAAAATTCTTGGTTATTTCTCTCCAGAATTCTTGATATTTTAACTTCCAAACTCTGGCTGGTTTATCACCTGAACTCTCACTGTTCCTGAACTTTCACTGCTTTACCCGTGAACTCTCGCTCTTTTATCCACTAAGTTCTCACTTTTTTGTCCTCTGAACTCTCACTGTTTTATCCCCTGAATTCTCGGTTTTATCTCCTGAACTCTTGCCGATTTTTCTCCAAAACCCTCGCTGTTTGATCTTCCAAACTCTCACTGTTTTATCTCCTGAATTCTCACTGTTTTATCTCCAGAACTCTCACTCTTTTATCTCCCAAGCACTCGTTGATTTTTCTCCAGAACTCTCATTATTCTATGTCCTGAACTGTCGCTCTTTTATCTCTCAAACGCCCGCTGTTTTATGTCCTGAACCCTCGCTGTTGTATCCCCTGAATTCTCGCTGTTTTATCCTTTTAATTTTCGCTGTTTTATCCCCTGAACTCTCGCCACTTTTTCTCCAGAATTCTTGCTGAGTTTTCTCCTGAGCTCTTGCTGGTTTACCTCTGAACTCTCGCTGCTATTTCTCCAGAGCCCTCGGTACTTTAACTCCCAAACTCTCACTGTTTTATCACAAAAACCCGCCTTTGTTTATATTCTGAGCTTTTGCTGCTTTACCCCTGAACTCTCGCTGTTTTATACCCTGAACTCTTGCTGATTTTCCTCCAGAAACCTCGGTATTCTATCTCACAAACTCTCACTGTTTTATCCCCTGAATTCTCGATGCTTTATCCCCTAAATTTTCACTGCTTTCTCCTCTGCACTCTCGCTGATTTTTCTCCAGAACCCTCACAGTTTTATGTCCAAAACTCTCGCTGTTTTAACCCCTGAACTCTCGCTGTTTTATCCCCTGATTTCTCGCTGTTATATCCCCTGAACCCTGGCTGATTTTTCTCCAACACCCTCGCTGTTTAATCTCCCAAACTCTCACTGTTTTATCCCCTGAACTCTCACTGTTTTATCTCACAAACTCTCGCTGCTTTATTCCCTGAACTCTCGCTGCTTTTCCTCCAGAGCCCTCCCTACTTTACCTCCCAAACTCTCACTGTTTTATCCCAAAAACTCGCCTTGTTTTATATTCTGAGCTTTTGCTGCTTTACCCCTGAACTCTTGCTCTTTTATCCCCTGAGCTCTCGCTGTTTTATCCCCTGAACTCTCGCTGTTTTATACCCTGAACTCTCGCCACTTTTTCTCCAGAATCCTTGCTGAATTTTCTCCTGAGCTCTTGCTGTTTTACCCTCTGAACTCTTGCTGATTTTTCTCCAGAAGCCTCGCTGTTTTATCTCACAAACTCTCGCTGCTTTATTCCCTGAACTCTCGCTGATTATTCTCCAGAACACTCGCTATTTTTTCTCCCAACTTCTCGCTGTTTTATCCCCAAATCGCGCTGTCTTATCCCCTGAACTCTGGCTGATTTTCCTGCAGATCCCTCGCTGCTTTATCTCCCAAACTCTAACTGTTTTATCCCCTGAACACTCATTGTTTTATCGTCCGAGCTTTTGCTGCTTCATCCCTGAACTCTCACTGTATTATACACTGAACTCTCACTGTTTTATCCGCTGATTTCTCGCTGTTTTATCCGCTAAACTCTGCCTGATTTTTCTCCAGGGCCCTAGCTGTTTTATCTCCCAAGCTCTCACTGTTTTATCCTCTGAACTCGCACAGTTTTATCTCCCAAGGGCTCGCTATTTTATCCTTTGAACTCCTGCTGATCTATCTCCAGAACTCTCGATGTTTATCTCTCGAATTCACACTGTTTTATCTCCTGAACTCTTACTCTTTTATCTCGAAAGCTCTCGCTGATTTTTCTCCAGAAATCTCGCTATTTTATCTCCTGAATTCTCGCTGATTTATCTCCTGAATTCTAGCATTTTTATCTCCTGAACGCTTGTTTTATCTCCTGAACTCCTGCTGTTTTAACTCTCGAATTCTCACTTTTTATCTCCTGAACTCGCACTGCTTTATCTCGAAAACTCTCGTTGTTTTTTCTCCAGAACCCTCACTGTTTGTTCTTCCAAACTCTCACTGTTTTATCTCCTGAATTCTCACTGTTTTATCTACTGAACTCTCACTCTTTTATCTCCCAAGCACTCGCTGATTTTTCTCCAGAGCTCTCATTATTCTATCTCCTGAGCTGTCGCTCTTTTATTTCTCAAACTCCCGCTGTTTTTTGTCCTGTACCCTTGCTGTTGTATCCCCTGAATTCTCGCTGTTTTATCCGCTGAATTCTCGCTGTTTTATCCCCTGAACTCTCGCCACCTTTTCTCAAGAATTCTTGCTGAGTTTTATCCTGAGTTCTTGCTGGTTTAGGCTCTGATCTCTTGCTGATTTTTCTCCAGAACCCTCGCTGTTTTATCTCACAAACTCTCGCTACTTTATTCCCTGAACTCTCGCTGCTTTTTCTCAAGAGCCCTCGCTAATTTACCTCCGAAACTCTCACTGTTTTATCCCAAAAACTCGCCTTGTATTATATTCAGAGCTTTTGCTGCTTTACCCCTGAACTCTTGCTCTTTATCCCCTGAGTTCTCGCTGTTTTATCCCCTGAACTCTCGCTGTTTTATACCCTGAACTCTTGCTGATTTTCCTCCAGAAACCTCGGTATTCTGTCTCCCAAACTCTCACTGTTTTATCCTCTGAATTCTCGATGATTTATCCCCTGAATTTTCTCAGTTTTCTCCTCTGCACTCTCGCTGATTTTTCTCCAGACCCCCGCAATTTTATGACCAAGTCTCTCGCTGTTTTATCCCCTGAACTCTCGCTGTTTTATCCCCTGATTTCTCGCTGTTATATCCCCTGAACTCTGGCTGATTTTTCTCCAAAACCCTCGCTGTTCAATCTCCCAAACTCTCACTGTTTTATCTCCTGAACTCTCGCTGTTATATCCCCTGAACTCTGGCTGATTTTTCTCCAAAACCCTCGCTGTTTAATCTCCAAAACTCTCGCTGGTTTATCCCCTGAACTCTCATTGTTTAAGCTTCTGAGCTTTTGCTGCTTTACCCCTGAATTCCCGTTGTTTTATCCCCTGAAATCTGGCTGATTTTTCTCCAGAACCCTCGCTGTTTTATCTCCCAAGCTCTCGCTGTTAAATCCTCTGAACTCTCGGTGATTTTTCTCCAGAACACTTGATGTTTTATCTCACAAAATCTCACTGTTTTAACGCCTGAACTCTCACTGTTTTATCTCACAAACTCTCACTGATGTTTCACCAAAATTCTTGGTTATTTTTCTCCAGAATTCTTGATATTTTAACTTCCAAACTCTGGCTGGTTTTTCAGCTGAACTCTCACTGTTCCTGAACTTTCATTGCTTTACCCGTGAACTCTCGCTCTTTTATCCACTAATCTCTCACTTTTTTCTCCTCTGAACTCTCACTGTTTTATCCCCTGAATTCTCGGTTTTATCTCCTGAACTCACCAATTTTTCTCCAGAACCCTCGCTGTTTTATCTCCCAAACTCTCGCTCTTTTATCCCCTGAACTCTCGCTGATTATTCTCCAGAACACTCGCTATTTTATCTCCCAATGTCTCGCTGTTTTATCCCCAATTCTCGCTGTCTTATCCCCTGAACTCTGGCTGATTTTTCTCCAGAACCCTCGCTGTTTTATCTCCCAAACTCTAACTGTTTTATCCCCTGAACACTCATTGTTTTATTGTCCGAGCTTTTGCTGCTTTACCCCTGAACTCAAGTTGTATTATACACTGAACTCTCACTGTTTTATCCGCTGATTTCTCGCTGTTTTATCCGCTAAACTCTGCCTGTTTTTTCTCCAGGGCCCTAGCTGTTTTATCTCCCAAGCTCTCGTTGTTTTATCCTCCGAACTCGCACAGTTTTATCTCCCAAGGTCGCGCTTTTTTATCCTTTGAACTCCTGCTGATCTTTCTCCAGAACTCTCGATGTTTTATCTCTCGAATTCGCACTGTTTTATCTCCTGAACTCTCACTCTTTTATCTCCAAAGCTCTCGCTGATTTTTCTCCAGAAATCTCACTATTTTATCTCCTGAACTCTCGCTGTTTTATCTCCTGAACTCTCGCTGTTTTATCTCCAGAATTCGTGCTGATTTTTCTACTGACCTCTTGCTGTTTTATCTCCTGAATTCTAGCTGTTTTATCTCCTGAACGCTTGTTTTATCTCCTGAACTCCTGCTGTTTTAACTCCCGGATTCTCACTTTTTATCTCCTGAACTCTCACTGTTTTATCTTGAAAACTCTCGCTGTTTTTTCTCCAAAACCCTCGCTGTTTGATCTTCCAAACACTCACTGTTTTATCTCCTGAATTCTCACTGTTTTATCTCCTGAACTGTCAGTCTTTTATCTCCCAAGCACTCGCTGATTTTTCTCCAGAACTCTCATTATTCTATCTCCTGAACTTTCGCTCTTTTATCTCTCAAACTCCCGCTGTTTTATGTCCTGAACCCTCGCTGTTGTATCCCTTAAATTCTCGCTCTTTTATCCGCTGAATTCTCGCTGCTTTATCCCCTGAACTCTCGCCACTTTTTCTCCAGAATTCTTGCTGAATTTTCTCCTGAGCTCTTGCTGTTTTACCCTCTGCACTCTTGCTGATTTTTCTCCAGAAGCCTCGCTGTTTTATCTCACAAACTCTCGCTGCTTTATTCCCTGATCTCTCGCTGCTTTTCCTCCAGAGCCCTCCCTACTTTACCTCCCAAACTCTCACTGTTTTATCCCAAAAACTCACCTTGTTTTATTTTCCGACCTTTTGCTGCTTTACCCCTGAACTCTTGCTCTTTTATCCCCTGAGCTCTCGCTGTTTTATCCCCTTAACTCTCGCTGTTTTATACCCTGAACTCTTGCTGATTTTCCTCCAGAAACCTCGGTATTCTATCTCCCAAACTCTCACTGTTTTATCCCCTGAATTCTCGATGCTTTATCCCCTGAATTTTCACTGCTTTCTCCTCTGCACTCGCGCTGATTTTTCTCCAGAACCCTCACAGGTTTATGTCCAAAACTCTCACTGTTTTATCCCCTGAACTCTCGCTGTTTTATCCCCTGATTTCTCGCTGTTATATCCCCTGAACTCTGGCTGATTTTTCTTCAAAACACTCGCTGTTTAATCTCCCAAACTCCCGCTGTTTTATCTCCTGAACTCTCATTGTTTGATCTTCTGAGCTTTTGCTGATTTACCCCTGAATTCCCGATGTTTTATCCCCTGAACTCTCGGTGATTTTTCTCCAGAAACCTTGATGTGTTATCTCACAAACTCTCACTGTTTTATCCCCTGAACTCTCACTGTTTTATCTCACAAACTCTCACTGACGTTTCACCAAAATTCTTGGTTATTTCTCTCCAGAATTCTTGATATTTTAACTTCCAAACTCTGGCTGGTTTATCACCTGAACTCTCACTGTTCCTGAACTTTCACTGCTTTACCCGTGAACTCTCGCTCTTTTATCCACTAAGTTCTCACTTTTTTGTCCTCTGAACTCTCACTGTTTTATCCCCTGAATTCTCGGTTTTATCTCCTGAACTCTTGCCGATTTTTCTCCAAAACCCTCGCTGTTTGATCTTCCAAACTCTCACTGTTTTATCTCCTGAATTCTCACTGTTTTATCTCCAGAACTCTCACTCTTTTATCTCCCAAGCACTCGTTGATTTTTCTCCAGAACTCTCATTATTCTATGTCCTGAACTGTCGCTCTTTTATCTCTCAAACGCCCGCTGTTTTATGTCCTGAACCCTCGCTGTTGTATCCCCTGAATTCTCGCTGTTTTATCCTTTTAATTTTCGCTGTTTTATCCCCTGAACTCTCGCCACTTTTTCTCCAGAATTCTTGCTGAGTTTTCTCCTGAGCTCTTGCTGGTTTACCTCTGAACTCTCGCTGCTATTTCTCCAGAGCCCTCGGTACTTTAACTCCCAAACTCTCACTGTTTTATCACAAAAACCCGCCTTTGTTTATATTCTGAGCTTTTGCTGCTTTACCCCTGAACTCTTGCTGTTTTATCCCCTGAGCTCTCGCGGTTTTATCCCGTGAACTCTCGCTGTTTTATACCCTGAACTCTTGCTGATTTTCCTCCAGAAACCTCGGTATTCTATCTCCCAAACTCACACTATTTTATCCCCTGAATTCTCGATGCTTTATCCCCTGAATTTTCACTGCTTTCTCCTCTGCACTCTCGCTGATTTTTCTCCAGAACCCTCACAGTTTTATGTCCAAAACTCTCGCTGTTTTATCCCCTCAACTCTCACTGTTTTACCCCCTGAATTCTCGCTGTTATATCGCCTGAACTCTGGATGATTTTTCTTCAAAACCCTCGCTGTTTAATCTCCCAAACTCTCGCTGTTTTATCTCCTGAACTCTCACTGTTTTATCCCCTGAACTCTGGCTGATTTTTCTCCAAAACCCTCGCTGTTAAATCTCCAAACCTCTCACTTTTTTGGCCTCTGAACTCTCACTGTTTTATCCCCTGAATTCTCGGTTTTATCTCCTGAACTCTTGCCGATTTTTCTCCAGAACCCGCGCTGTTTTATCTCCCAAACTCTCGCTCTTTTATCCCCTGAACTCTCGCTGATTATTCTCCAGAACACTCGCTATTTTTTCTCCCAACATCTCGCTGTTTTATCCCCTGAACTCTCATTGTTTTATCTTCTGAGCTTTTGCTGATTTACCCCTGAATTCCCATTGTTTTATCCCCTGAAATCTGGCTGATTTTTCTCCAGAACACTCGCTGTTTTATCTCCCAAGCTCTCGCTGTTTAATCCTCTGAACTCTCGCTGATTTTTCTCCAGAACCCTTGATGTGTTATCTCACAAACTCTCACTGTTTTATCCCCTGAACTCTCACTGTTTTATCTCAATAACTCTGACTGATGTTTCACCAAAATTCTTGGTTATTTTTCTCCAGAATTCTTGATATTTTAACTTCCAAACTCTGGCTGGTTTTTCAGCTGAACTCTCACTGTTCCTGAACTTTCACTGCTTTACCCGTGAACTCTCGCACTTTTATCCACTAATCTCTCACTTTTTTGTCCTCTGAACTCTCACTGTATTATCCCCTGAATTCTCGGTTTTATCTCCTGAGCTCTTGCCGATTTTTCTCCAGAACCCCCGCTGTTTTATCTCCCAAACTCTCGTTGTTTTATCCTCCGAACTCGCACAGTTTTATCTCCCAAGGTCGCGCTTTTTTATCCTTTGAACTCCTGCTGATCTTTCTCCAGAACTCTCGATGTTTTATCTCTCGAATTCGCACTGTTTTATCTCCTGAACTCTCACTCTTTTATCTCCAAAGCTCTCGCTCATTTTTCCCCAGAAATCTCACTATTTTATCTCCTGAACTCTCGCTGTTTTATATCCTGAACTCTCGCTGTTTTATCTCCAGAATTCGTGCTGATTTTTCTACTGACCTCTTGCTGTTTTATCTCCTGAATTCTAGCTGTTTTATCTCCTGAACGCTTGTTTTATCTCCTGAACTCCTGCAGTTTTAACTCCCGAATTCTCGCTTTTTATCTCCTGAACTCTCGCTGTTTTATCTTGGAAACTCTCGCTGTTTTTTCTCCAGAACCCTCGCTGTTTGATCTTCCAAACTCTCACTGTTTTATCTCCTGAATTCTCACTGTTTTATCTCCTGAACTGTCAGTCTTTTATCTCCCAAGCACTCGCTGATTTTTCTCCAGAACTCTCATTATTCTATCTCCTGAACTGTCGCTCTTTTATCTCTCAAACTCCCACTGTTTTATGTCCTGAACCCTCGCTGTTGTATCCCTTAAATCCTCGCTCTTTTATCCGCTGAATTCTCGCTATTTTATCCCTGAACTCTCGCCACTTTTTCTCCAGAATTCATGCTGAATTTTCTCCTGAGCTCTTGCTGTTTTACCCTCTGAACTCTTGCTGATTTTTCTCCAGAAGCCTCACTGTTTTATCTCACAAACTCTCGCTGCTTTATTCCCTGAACTCTCGCTGCTTTTCCTCCAGAGCCCTCCCTACTTTACCTCCCAAACTCTCACTGTTTTATCCCAAAAACTCGCCTTGTTTTATATTCTGAGCTTTTGCTGCTTTACCCCTGAACTCTTGCTCTTTTATCCCCTGAGCTCTCGCTGTTTTATCCCCTGAACTCTCGCTGTTTTATACCCTGAACTCTTGCTGATTTTCCTCCAGAAACCTCGGTATTCTATCTCACAAACTCTCACTGTTTTATCCCCTGAATTCTCGATGCTTTATCCCCTAAATTTTCACTGCTTTCTCCTCTGCACTCTCGCTGATTTTTCTCCAGAACCCTCACAGTTTTATGTCCAAAACTCTCGCTGTTTTAACCCCTGAACTCTCGCTGTTTTATCCCCTGATTTCTCGCTGTTATATCCCCTGATTTCTCGCTGTTATATCCCCTGAACTCTGGCTGATTTTTCTCCAACACCCTCGCTGTTTAATCTCCCAAACTCTCACTGTTTTATCCCCTGAACTCTCACTGTTTTATCTCACAAACTCTCACTGATGTTTCACCAAAATTCTTGGTTATTTTTCTCCAGAATTCTTGATATTTTAACTTCCAAACTTTGGCTGTTTTATCACCTGAACTCTCACTGTTCCTGAACTTTCACAGCTTTACCCGTGAACTCTCGCTCGTTTATCCACTAACTTCTCACTTTTTTGTCCTCTGAACTCTCATTGTTTTATCCCCTGAATTCTCGGTTTTATCTCCTGAACTCTTGCCGATTTTTCTCCAGATCCCTCGCTGTTTTATCTCCCAAACTCTCGCTCTTTTATCTCCTGAACTCTCGCTGATTATTCTCCAGAACACTCACTTTTTTATCTCCCAATGTCTCGCTGTTTTATCCCCAATTCTCGCTGTCTAATCCCCTGAACTCTTTGTGATTTTTCTCCAGAACCCTCCCTGTTTTATCTCCCAAACTCTAACTGTTTTATCCCCTGAACACTCATTGTTTTATCGTCCGAGCTTTTGCTGCTTTACCCTTGAACTCCCGCTGTGTTATATACTGAACTCTCACTGTTTTATCCGCTGATTTCTCGCTGTTTTATCCGCTAAACTCTGCCTGATTTTTCTCCAGGGCCCCAGCTGTTTTATCTCCCAAGCTCTCACTGTTTTATCCTCTGAACTTGCACAGTTTTATCTCCCAAGGTCTCGCTTTTTTATCCTTTGAACTCCTGTTGATCTTTCTCCAGAACTCTCGATGTTTTATCTCCTGAACTCTCGCCACTTTTCTTCCAGAATTCTTGCTGAGTTTTCTCCTGAGCTCTTGCTGTTTTACCGTCTGAGCTCTTGCTGATTTTTCTCCAGAACCCTCGCTGTTTTATCTCACAAACTCTCGCTGCTTTATTCCCTGAATTCTCGCTGCTTTTTCTCCAGAGCCCTCGCTACTTTACCTCCAAAACTCTCACTGTTTTATCCCAAAAACTCACCTTGTTTTATATTCCGAGCTTTCGCTGCTTTACCCCTGAACTCTTGCTCTTTTATCCCCTGAGCTCTCACTGTTTTAACCCCTGAACTCTCGCTGTTTTATACCCTGAACTCTTGCTGATTTTCCTCCAGGAACCTCGGTATTCTATCTCAAAAAATCTCACTGTTTTATCCTCTGAATTCTCGATGCTTTATCCCCTGAATTTTCACCGCTTTCTCCTCTGCACTCTCGCTGATTTTTCTCCAGAACCCTCACAGTTTTATGTTCAAAACTCTCGCTGTTTTATCCCCTGAACTCTCGCTGTTTTATCCCCTGAATTCTCGCTGTTATATCCCCTGAACTCTGGCTGATTTTTCTCCAAAACCCTCGCTGTTTAATCTCCAACTCTCTCACTGTTTTATCCCCTGAACTCTCATTGTTTTATCTTCTGAGCTTTTGCTGCTTTACCCCTGACTTCTCTTTGTTTTATCCCCTGAAATCTGGCTGATTTTTCCCCAGAACCCTCGCTCGTTTATCTCCCAAGCTCTCGCTGTTAAATCCTCTGAACTCTCGGTGATTTTTCTCCAGAACCCTTGATGTTTTATCTCACAAACTCTCACTGTTTTATCCCCTGAACTCTCACTGTTTTATCCCACAAACTCTCACTGATGTTTCACCAAAATCCTTCGTTATTTTTCTGCAGAATTCTTGCTATTTGAACTTCCAAACTCTGGCTGGTTTATCACCTGAAGTCTCACTGTTCCTGAACTTTCACTGCTTTACCCGTGACCTCTCGCTCTTTTATCCACTAAGCTCTCACTTTTTTGTCCTCTGAACTCTCACTGTTTTATCCCCTGAATTCTCGGTTTTATCTCCTGAACTCTTGCCGATTTTTCTCCAGAACCCGCGCTGTTTTATTTCCCAAACTCTCGCTCTTTTATCCCCTGAACTCTCGCTGATTATTCTCCAGAACACTCGCTATTTTTTCTCCCAACTTCTCGCTGTTTTATCCCCTGAACTCTCATTGTTTTATCTTCTGAGCTTTTGCTGATTTACCCCTGAATTCCCATTGTTTTATCCCCTGAAATCTGGCTGATTTTTCTCCAGAACACTCGCTGTTTTATCTCCCAAGCTCTCGCTGTTTAATCCTCTGAACTCTCGCTGATTTTTCTCCAGAACCCTTGATGTGTTATCTCACAAACTCTCACTGTTTTATCCCCTGAACTCTCACTGTTTTATCTCAATAACTCTGACTGATGTTTCACCAAAATTCTTGGTTATTTTTCTCCAGAATTCTTGATATTTTAACTTCCAAACTCTGGCTGGTTTTTCAGCTGAACTCTCACTGTTCCTGAACTTTCACTGCTTTACCCGTGAACTCTCGCACTTTTATCCACTAATCTCTCACTTTTTTGTCCTCTGAACTCTCACTGTATTATCCCCTGAATTCTCGGTTTTATCTCCTGAGCTCTTGCCGATTTTTCTCCAGAACCCTCGCTGTTTTATCTCCCAAACTCTCGTTGTTTTATCCTCCGAACTCGCACAGTTTTATCTCCCAAGGTCGCGCTTTTTTATCCTTTGAACTCCTGCTGATCTTTCTCCAGAACTCTCGATGTTTTATCTCTCGAATTCGCACTGTTTTATCTCCTGAACTCTCACTCTTTTATCTCCAAAGCTCTCGCTCATTTTTCCCCAGAAATCTCACTATTTTATCTCCTGAACTCTCGCTGTTTTATATCCTGAACTCTCGCTGTTTTATCTCCAGAATTCGTGCTGATTTTTCTACTGACCTCTTGCTGTTTTATCTCCTGAATTCTAGCTGTTTTATCTCCTGAACGCTTGTTTTACCTCCTGAACTCCTGCAGTTTTAACTCCCGAATTCTCGCTTTTTATCTCCTGAACTCTCGCTGTTTTATCTTGGAAACTCTCGCTGTTTTTTCTCCAGAACCCTCGCTGTTTGATCTTCCAAACTCTCACTGTTTTATCTCCTGAATTCTCACTGTTTTATCTCCTGAACTGTCAGTCTTTTATCTCCCAAGCACTCGCTGATTTTTCTCCAGAACTCTCATTATTCTATCTCCTGAACTGTCGCTCTTTTATCTCTCAAACTCCCACTGTTTTATGTCCTGAACCCTCGCTGTTGTATCCCTTAAATCCTCGCTCTTTTATCCGCTGAATTCTCGCTATTTTATCCCTGAACTCTCGCCACTTTTTCTCCAGAATTCATGCTGAATTTTCTCCTGAGCTCTTGCTGTTTTACCCTCTGAACTCTTGCTGATTTTTCTCCAGAAGCCTCACTGTTTTATCTCACAAACTCTCGCTGCTTTATTCCCTGAACTCTCGCTGCTTTTCCTCCAGAGCCCTCCCTACTTTACCTCCCAAACTCTCACTGTTTTATCCCAAAAACTCGCCTTGTTTTATATTCTGAGCTTTTGCTGCTTTACCCCTGAACTCTTGCTCTTTTATCCCCTGAGCTCTCGCTGTTTTATCCCCTGAACTCTCGCTGTTTTATACCCTGAACTCTTGCTGATTTTCCTCCAGAAACCTCGGTATTCTATCTCACAAACTCTCACTGTTTTATCCCCTGAATTCTCGATGCTTTATCCCCTAAATTTTCACTGCTTTCTCCTCTGCACTCTCGCTGATTTTTCTCCAGAACCCTCACAGTTTTATGTCCAAAACTCTCGCTGTTTTAACCCCTGAACTCTCGCTGTTTTATCCCCTGATTTCTCGCTGTTATATCCCCTGATTTCTCGCTGTTATATCCCCTGAACTCTGGCTGATTTTTCTCCAACACCCTCGCTGTTTAATCTCCCAAACTCTCACTGTTTTATCCCCTGAACTCTCACTGTTTTATCTCACAAACTCTCACTGATGTTTCACCAAAATTCTTGGTTATTTTTCTCCAGAATTCTTGATATTTTAACTTCCAAACTTTGGCTGTTTTATCACCCGAACTCTCACTGTTCCTGAACTTTCACAGCTTTACCCGTGAACTCTCGCTCGTTTATCCACTAACTTCTCACTTTTTTGTCCTCTGAACTCTCACTGTTTTATCCCCTGAATTCTCGGTTTTATCTCCTGAACTCTTGCCGATTTTTCTCCAGATCCCTCGCTGTTTTATCTCCCAAACTCTCGCTCTTTTATCTCCTGAACTCTCGCTGATTATTCTCCAGAACACTCACTTTTTTATCTCCCAATGTCTCGCTGTTTTATCCCCAATTCTCGCTGTCTAATCCCCTGAACTCTTTGTGATTTTTCTCCAGAACCCTCCCTGTTTTATCTCCCAAACTCTAACTGTTTTATCCCCTGAACACTCATTGTTTTATCGTCCGAGCTTTTGCTGCTTTACCCTTGAACTCCCGCTGTGTTATATACTGAACTCTCACTGTTTTATCCGCTGATTTCTCGCTGTTTTATCCGCTAAACTCTGCCTGATTTTTCTCCAGGGCCCCAGCTGTTTTATCTCCCAAGCTATCACTGTTTTATCCTCTGAACTTGCACAGTTTTATCTCCCAAGGTCTCGCTTTTTTATCCTTTGAACTCCTGTTGATCTTTCTCCAGAACTCTCGATGTTTTATCTCCTGAACTCTCGCCACTTTTCTTCCAGAATTCTTGCTGAGTTTTCTCCTGAGCTCTTGCTGTTTTACCGTCTGAGCTCTTGCTGATTTTTCTCCAGAACCCTCGCTGTTTTATCTCACAAACTCTCGCTGCTTTATTCCCTGAATTCTCGCTGCTTTTTCTCCAGAGCCCTCGCTACTTTACCTCCAAAACTCTCACTGTTTTATCCCAAAAACTCACCTTGTTTTATATTCCGAGCTTTCGCTGCTTTACCCCTGGACTCTTGCTCTTTTATCCCCTGAGCTCTCACTGTTTTATCCCCTGAACTCTCGCTGTTTTATACCCTGAACTCTTGCTGATTTTCCTCCAGGAACCTCGGTATTCTATCTCCCAAACTCTCACTGTTTTATCCTCTGAATTCTCGATGCTTTATCCGCTGAATTTTCACCGCTTTCTCCTCTGCACTCTCGCTGATTTTTCTCCAGAACCCTCACAGTTTTATGTTCAAAACTCTCGCTGTTTTATCCCCTGAACTCTCGCTGTTTTATCCCCTGAATTCTCGCTGTTATATCCCCTGAACTCTGGCTGATTTTTCTCCAAAGCCCTCGCTGTTTAATCTCCCAAATTCTCACTGTTTTATCCCCTGAACTCTCATTGTTTTATCTTCTGAGCTTTTGCTGCTTTACCCCTGACTTCTCTTTGTTTTATCCCTGAAATCGCTGATTTTTCCCCAGAACCCTCGCTCTTTTATCTCCCAAGCTCTCGCTGTTAAATCCTCTGAACTCTCGGTGATTTTTCTCCAGAACCCTTGATGTTTTATCTCACAAACTCTCACTGTTTTATCCCCTGAACTCTCACTGTTTTATCCCACAAACTCTCACTGATGTTTCACCAAAATCCTTCGTTATTTTTCTGCAGAATTCTTGCTATTTGAACTTCCAAACTCTGGCTGGTTTATCACCTGAAGTCTCACTGTTCCTGAACTTTCACTGCTTTACCCGTGACCTCTCGCTCTTTTATCCACTAAGCTCTCACTTTTTTGTCCTCTGAACTCTCACTGTTTTATCCCCTGAATTCTCGGTTTTATCTCCTGAACTCTTGCCGATTTTTCTCCAGAACCCGCGCTGTTTTATTTCCCAAACTCTCGCTCTTTTATCCCCTGAACTCTCGCTGATTATTCTCCAGAACACTCGCTATTTTTTCTCCCAACTTCTCGCTGTTTTATCCCCTGAACTCTCATTGTTTTATCTTCTGAGCTTTTGCTGATTTACCCCTGAATTCCCATTGTTTTATCCCCTGAAATCTGGCTGATTTTTCTCCAGAACATTCGCTGTTTTATCTCCCAAGCTCTCGCTGTTTAATCCTCTGAACTCTCGCTGATTTTTCTCCAGAACCCTTGATGTGTTATCTCACAAACTCTCACTGTTTTATCCCCTGAACTCTCACTGTTTTATCTCAATAACTCTGACTGATGTTTCACCAAAATTCTTGGTTATTTTTCTCCAGAATTCTTGATATTTTAACTTCCAAACTCTGGCTGGTTTTTCAGCTGAACTCTCACTGTTCCTGAACTTTCACTGCTTTACCCGTGAACTCTCGCTCTTTTATCCACTAATCTCTCACTTTTTTGTCCTCTGAACTCTCACTGTATTATCCCCTGAATTCTCGGTTTTATCTCCTGAGCTCTTGCCGATTTTTCTCCAGAACCCTCGCTGTTTTATCTCCCAAACTCTCGTTGTTTTATCCTCCGAACTCGCACAGTTTTATCTCCCAAGGTCGCGCTTTTTTATCCTTTGAACTCCTGCTGATCTTTCTCCAGAACTCTCGATGTTTTATCTCTCGAATTTGCACTGTTTTATCTCCTGAACTCTCACTCTTTTATCTCCAAAGCTCTCGCTGATTTTTCCCCAGAAATCTCACTATTTTATCTCCTGAACTCTCGCTGTTTTATATCCTGAACTCTCGCTGTTTTATCTCCAGAATTCGTGCTGATTTTTCTACTGACCTCTTGCTGTTTTATCTCCTGAATTCTAGCTGTTTTATCTCCTGAACGCTTGTTTTATCTCCTGAACTCCTGCAGTTTTAACTCCCGAATTCTCGCTTTTTATCTCCTGAACTCTCGCTGTTTTATCTTGGAAACTCTCGCTGTTTTTTCTCCAGAACCCTCGCTGTTTGATCTTCCAAACTCTCACTGTTTTATCTCCTGAATTCTCACTGTTTTATCTCCTGAACTGTCAGTCTTTTATCTCCCAAGCACTCGCTGATTTTTCTCCAGAACTCTCATTATTCTATCTCCTGAACTGTCGCTCTTTTATCTCTCAAACTCCCGCTGTTTTATGTCCTGAACCCTCGCTGTTGTATCCCTTAAATCCTCGCTCTTTTATCCGCTGAATTCTCGCTATTTTATCCCTGAACTCTCGCCACTTTTTCTCCAGAATTCATGCTGAATTTTCTCCTGAGCTCTTGCTGTTTTACCGTCTGAGCTCTTGCTGATTTTTCTCCAGAAGCCTCACTGTTTTATCTCACAAACTCTCGCTGCTTTATTCCCTGAACTCTCGCTGCTTTTCCTCCAGAGCCCTCCCTACTTTACCTCCCAAACTCTCACTGTTTTATCCCAAAAACTCGCCTTGTTTTATATTCTGAGCTTTTGCTGCTTTACCCCTGAACTCTTGCTCTTTTATCCCCTGAGCTCTCGCTGTTTTATCCCCTGAACTCTCGCTGTTTTATACCCTGAACTCTTGCTGATTTTCCTCCAGAAACCTCGGTATTCTATCTCACAAACTCTCACTGTTTTATCCCCTGAATTCTCGATGCTTTAACCCTAAATTTTCACTGCTTTCTCCTCTGCACTCTCGCTGATTTTTCTCCAGAACCCTCACAGTTTTATGTCCAAAACTCTCGCTGTTTTAACCCCTGAACTCTCGCTGTTTTATCCCCTGATTTCTCGCTGTTATATCCCCTGAACTCTGGCTGATTTTTCTCCAACACCCTCGCTGTTTAATCTCCCAAACTCTCACTGTTTTATCCCAAAAACTCGCCTTGTTTTATATTCTGAGCTTTTGCTGCTTTACCCCTGAACTCTTGCTCTTTTATCCCCTGAGCTCTCGCTGTTTTATCCCCTGAACTCTCGCTGTTTTATACCCTGAACTCTCGCCACTTTTTCTCCAGAATCCTTGCTGAATTTTCTCCTGAGCTCTTGCTGTTTTACCCTCTGAACTCTTGCTGATTTTTCTCCAGAGGCCTCGCTGTTTTATCTCACAAACTCTCGCTGCTTTATTCCCTGAACTCTCGCTGATTATTCTCCAGAACACTCGCTATTTTTTCTCCCAACTTCTCGCTGTTTTATCCCCAAATCTCGCTGTCTTATCCCCTGAACTCTGGCTGATTTTTCTGCAGATCCCTCGCTGCTTTATCTCCCAAACTCTAACTGTTTTATCCCCTGAACACTCATTGTTTTATCGTCCGAGCTTTTGCTGCTTCATCCCTGAACTCTCACTGTATTATACACTGAACTCTCACTGTTTTATCCGCTGATTTCTCGCTGTTTTATCCGCTAAACTCTGCCTGATTTTTCTCCAGGGCCCTAGCTGTTTTATCTCCCAAGCTCTCACTGTTTTATCCTCTGAACTCGCACAGTTTTATCTCCCAAGGGCTCGCTATTTTATCCTTTGAACTCCTGCTGATCTATCTCCAGAACTCTCGATGTTTATCTCTCGAATTCACACTGTTTTATCTCCCTGAACTCTTACTCTTTTATCTCGAAAGCTCTCGCTGATTTATCTCCTAAATTCTAGCATTTTTATCTCCTGAACGCTTGTTTTATCTCCTGAACTCCTGCTGTTTTAACTCCCGAATTCTCACTTTTTATCTGCTGAACTCGCACTGCTTTATCTCAAAAACTCTCGTTGTTTTTTCTCCAGAACCCTCACTGTTTGTTCTTCCAAACTCTCACTGTTTTATCTCCTGAATTCTCACTGTTTTATCTACTGAACTCTCACTCTTTTATCTCCCAAGCACTCGCTGATTTTTCTCCAGAGCTCTCATTATTCTATCTCCTGAACTGTCGCTCTTTTATTTCTCAAACTCCCGCTG
>JANJGN010004295.1:0-34682 GCA_026770705.1 Isurus oxyrinchus | reverse complement strand
GGAATGTTCCACATATCCCATAAAGAGACAGGCATAGCTGGGGCCCATGCGGGTACCCATAGCCACACCTTTTATTTGGAGAAAGTGAGAGGAGTTGAAGGAGAAATTGTTCAACGTGAGAACAAGTTCAGCCAGACGGAGGAGAGTAGTGGTGGATGGGGATTGTTCGGGCCTCTGTTCGAGGAAGAAGCTAAGGGCCCTCAGACCATCCTGGTGGGGGATGGAGGTGTAGAGGGATTGGACGTCCATGGTGAAGAGGAAGCGGTTGGAGCCAGGGAACTGGAAATTGTTGATGTGACGTAAGGTGTCAGAGGAATCACGGATGTAGGTGGGAAGGGACTGGACAAGGGGAGAGAGAAGGGAGTCAAGATAACGAGAAATGAGTTCTGTGGGGCAGGAGCAAGCTGAGACGATCGGTCTACCAGGGCAGTTCTGTTTGTGGATTTTGGGTAGGAGATAGAAGCGGGCCGTCCGAGGTTGGGCGACTATCAGGTTGGAAGCTGTGGGAGGGAGATCCCCAGAGGAGATGAGGTCAGTGACAGTCCTGGAAACAATGGCTTGATGTTCAGTGGTGGGGTCATAGTCGAGGGAGAGGTAGGAGGAAGTGTCTGCGAGTTGACGCTCAGCCTCCGCGAGGTAGAGGTCAGTGCGCCAGACAACAACAGCACCACCCTTGTCAGCGGGTTTGATGACAATGTCAGGGTTGGACCTGAGAGAATGGAGTGCAGTAAGTTCAGAGAGAGACAGGTTAGAATGGGTGAGAGGAGTAGAGAAATTGAGACGACTAATGTCGCGCCGACAGTTCTCAATGAAAAGATCAAGAGAAGGTAAGAATCCAGAGGGAGGGGTCCAGGTGGAGGGAGAATATTGGAGATGGGTAAAAGGATCTGTTGAACTGGGAGAGGACTCCTGCCCAAAGAAGTGAGCCCGGAGACGAAGACGGCGAAAGAAGAGTTCAGCATCATGCCGAGCCCGAAATTCATTGAGGTGAGGGCGTAAGGGTATGAAACTAAGTCCTTTGCTGAGCACTGAACGTTCAGCATCGGAGAGGGGAAGGTCAGGGGGTATAGTGAATACACGGCTGGGGCTGGGATTGGAAGATGGGGTGGGGACGGAGGGACAGGCTGGGGTGGAGGGTCCTAGATGGGTGTTGGTGTCGATGAGTTGTTGGAGCTTGCGTTCCTTAGCAGTTGAGAGAAAGAGAAAAAGTTTCTTGTTGAGGCGTCGGATGAGCCGAAGGATAAAATGAAACTGAGGGCACGCGCAGCTTTGAAAAAGGGTACGGCGGTGCTGCTGGAGGGAAAGGTCGAGTGTGTTCATATGGCGGCGCATGGCACTGAGTGTGGATTTCAGAATGTGACGGGAACAGCAGTCTGAGAAACGTTTTATGTCCCGGAGATACCGGTAATCCTGGGTGGGTTCGAAAGATGAGGGGTGGAATTTCAGTTGAAATCCACGTGGGGTAAGTCGGAGACGGAGGCAGTCACTGAGAAAGGAGATATGGCTGTGAAAGCGGGTTTTAGTAAACACCTTGTCAAACACTAGGAGGGAAATGGAAAGCAAAGAAGGTGAACAAGGCAACAGAGAGATACGGAAATCTTGTCGCAGAGAGGAACAGAACTTCTTCAAGGAGATAGGCATTTCTTGAAGAGCAGTGGCAGTCAATTAAACACAGAGTTGAAAACAAAGAAAACTGCGGATGCTGGAAATCTAAAACAAAAACAGAATTACCTGGAAAAACTCAGCAGGTCTGGCAGCATCGGCGGAGGAGAAAAGAGTTGACGTTTCGAGTCCTCATGACCCTTCGACAGAACTTGATTTCGAGTCCAGGAAAGAGTTGAAATATAAGCTGGTTTAAGGTGTGTGGGGGGGGGGGGGGGGGGGGGGGGGGGGGGGGGGGGGGGGGGGAAGGAGAGAGAGAGAGAGACAGAGGTGCTTGTGTAGACAAACAAGCAGTGATAGAAGCAGATCATCAAAAGATGTCAGTAACAATGGTACCAAAGAACACATAGGTGTTAAAGTTAAAGTTGGTGATATTATCTAAACGAATGTGCTAATTAAGAATGGATGGTAGGGCACTCAAGGTACAGCTCTAGTGGGGGTGGGGGGAGCATAAAGGATTTTAAAATATTTAAAAATAATGGAAATAGGTGGGAAAAGAAAAATCTATAAAATTTATAGGGAAAAAAAAGGGGGAAAAAAAGGGGGAAACAGAAAGGGGGTGGGGATGGGGGAGGGAGCTCACGACCTAAAGTTATTGAATTCAATATTCAGACCGGAAGGCTGTAAGGTGCCTAGTCGGAAGATGAGGTGTTGTTCCTCCAGTTTGCGTTGGGCTTCACTGGAACAATGCAGTAAGCCAAGGACAGACATGTGGGCAAGAGAGCAGGGTGGAGTGTTAAAATGGCAAGCCACAGGGAGGTTTGGGTCATTCTTGCGGACAGACCGCAGGTGTTCTGCAAAGCGGTCGCCCAGTTTACGTTTGGTCTCTCCAATGTAGAGGAGACCACATTGGGAGCAACGAATGCAGTAGACTAAGTTGGGTGAAATGCAAGTGAAATGCTGCTTCACTTGAAAGGAATGTTTGGGCCCTTGGACGGTGAGGAGAGAGGAAGTGAAGGGGCAGGTGTTACATCTTTTGCGTGGGCATGGGGTGGTGCCATAGGAGGGGGTTGAGGAGTAGGGGGTGATGGAGGAGTGGACCAGGGTGTCCCGGAGGGAGCGATCTCTACGGAATGCCGATAAGGGGGGGTGAAGGGAAGATGTGTTTGGTGGTGGCATCATGCTGGAGTTGGCGGAAATGGCGGAGGATGATCCTTTGAATGCGGAGGCTGGTGGGGTGATAAGTGAGGACAAGGGGGACCCTATCATGTTTCTGGGAGGGAGGAGAAGGCGTGAGGGCGGATGCGCGGGAGATGGGCCGGACACGGTTGAGGGCCCTGTCAACGACCGTGGGTGGAAAACCTCGGTTAAGGAAGAAGGAGGACATGTCAGAGGAACCGTTTTTGAAGGTAGCATCATCGGAACAGATGCGACGAAGGCGAAGGAACTGGGAGAATGGGATGGAGTCCTTACAGGAAGCGGGGGTGTGAGGAGCTGTAGTCGAGGTAGCTGTGGGAGTCGGTGGGTTTGTAGTGGATATTGGTGGACAGTCTATCACCAGAGATTGAGACAGAGAGGTCAAGGAAGGGAAGGGAAGTGTCAGAGATGGACCACGTGAAAATGATGGAGGGGTGGAGATTGGAAGCAAAATTAATAAATTTTTCCAAGTCCCGACGAGAGCATGAAGCAGCACCGAAGTAATCATCGATGTACCGGAGAAAAAGTTGTGGAAGGGGGCCGGGGTAGGACTGCAACATGGAATGTTCCACATATCCCATAAAGAGACAGGCATAGCTGGGGCCCATGCGGGTACCCATAGCCACACCTTTTATTTGGAGAAAGTGAGAGGAGTTGAAGGAGAAATTGTTCAACGTGAGAACAAGTTCAGCCAGACGGAGGAGAGTAGTGGTGGATGGGGATTGTTCGGGCCTCTGTTCGAGGAAGAAGCTAAGGGCCCTCAGACCATCCTGGTGGGGGATGGAGGTGTAGAGGGATTGGACGTCCATGGTGAAGAGGAAGCGGTAGGAGCCAGGGAACTGGAAATTGTTGATGTGACGTAAGGTGTCAGAGGAATCACGGATGTAGGTGGGAAGGGACTGGACAAGGGGAGAGAGAAGGGAGTCAAGATAACGAGAAATGAGTTCTGTGGGGCAGGAGCAAGCTGAGACGATCGGTCTACCAGGGCAGTTCTGTTTGTGGATTTTGGGTAGGAGATAGAAGCGGGCCGTCCGAGGTTGGGCGACTATCAGGTTGGAAGCTGTGGGAGGGAGATCCCCAGAGGAGATGAGGTCAGTGACAGTCCTGGAAACAATGGCTTGATGTTCAGTGGTGGGGTCATAGTCGAGGGAGAGGTAGGAGGAAGTGTCTGCGAGTTGACGCTCAGCCTCCGCGAGGTAGAGGTCAGTGCGCCAGACAACAACAGCACCACCCTTGTCAGCGGGTTTGATGACAATGTCAGGGTTGGACCTGAGAGAATGGAGTGCAGTAAGTTCAGAGAGAGACAGGTTAGAATGGGTGAGAGGAGTAGAGAAATTGAGACGACTAATGTCGCGCCGACAGTTCTCAATGAAAAGATCAAGAGAAGGTAAGAATCCAGAGGGAGGGGTCCAGGTGGAGGGAGAATATTGGAGATGGGTAAAAGGATCTGTTGAACTGGGAGAGGACTCCTGCCCAAAGAAGTGAGCCCGGAGACGAAGACGGCGAAAGAAGAGTTCAGCATCATGCCGAGCCCGAAATTCATTGAGGTGAGGGCGTAAGGGTATGAAACTAAGTCCTTTGCTGAGCACTGAACGTTCAGCATCGGAGAGGGGAAGGTCAGGGGGTATAGTGAATACACGGCTGGGGCTGGGATTGGAAGATGGGGTGGGGACGGAGGGACAGGCTGGGGTGGAGGGTCCTAGATGGGTGTTGGTGTCGATGAGTTGTTGGAGCTTGCGTTCCTTAGCAGTTGAGAGAAAGAGAAAAAGTTTCTTGTTGAGGCGTCGGATGAGCCGAAGGATAAAATGAAACTGAGGGCACGCGCAGCTTTGAAAAAGGGTACGGCGGTGCTGCTGGAGGGAAAGGTCGAGTGTGTTCATATGGCGGCGCATGGCACTGAGTGTGGATTTCAGAATGTGACGGGAACAGCAGTCTGAGAAACGTTTTATGTCCCGGAGATACCGGTAATCCTGGGTGGGTTCGAAAGATGAGGGGTGGAATTTCAGTTGAAATCCACGTGGGGTAAGTCGGAGACGGAGGCAGTCACTGAGAAAGGAGATATGGCTGTGAAAGCGGGTTTTAGTAAACACCTTGTCAAACACTAGGAGGGAAATGGAAAGCAAAGAAGGTGAACAAGGCAACAGAGAGATACGGAAATCTTGTCGCAGAGAGGAACAGAACTTCTTCAAGGAGATAGGCATTTCTTGAAGAGCAGTGGCAGTCAATTAAACACAGAGTTGAAAACAAAGAAAACTGCGGATGCTGGAAATCTAAAACAAAAACAGAATTACCTGGAAAAACTCAGCAGGTCTGGCAGCATCGGCGGAGGAGAAAAGAGTTGACGTTTCGAGTCCTCATGACCCTTCGACAGAACTTGATTTCGAGTCCAGGAAAGAGTTGAAATATAAGCTGGTTTAAGGTGTGTGGGGGGGGGGGGGGGGGGGGGGGAAGGAGAGAGAGAGAGAGACAGAGGTGCTTGTGTAGACAAACAAGCAGTGATAGAAGCAGATCATCAAAAGATGTCAGTAACAATGGTACCAAAGAACACATAGGTGTTAAAGTTAAAGTTGGTGATATTATCTAAACGAATGTGCTAATTAAGAATGGATGGTAGGGCACTCAAGGTACAGCTCTAGTGGGGGTGGGGGGAGCATAAAGGATTTTAAAATATTTAAAAATAATGGAAATAGGTGGGAAAAGAAAAATCTATAAAATTTATAGGGAAAAAAAAGGGGGAAAAAAAGGGGGAAACAGAAAGGGGGTGGGGATGGGGGAGGGAGCTCACGACCTAAAGTTATTGAATTCAATATTCAGACCGGAAGGCTGTAAGGTGCCTAGTCGGAAGATGAGGTGTTGTTCCTCCAGTTTGCGTTGGGCTTCACTGGAACAATGCAGTAAGCCAAGGACAGACATGTGGGCAAGAGAGCAGGGTGGAGTGTTAAAATGGCAAGCCACAGGGAGGTTTGCGTCATTCTTGCGGACAGACCGCAGGTGTTCTGCAAAGCGGTCGCCCAGTTTACGTTTGGTCTCTCCAATGTAGAGGAGACCACATTGGGAGCAACGAATGCAGTAGACTAAGTTGGGTGAAATGCAAGTGAAATGCTGCTTCACTTGAAAGGAATGTTTGGGCCCTTGGACGGTGAGGAGAGAGGAAGTGAAGGGGCAGGTGTTACATCTTTTGCGTGGGCATGGGGTGGTGCCATAGGAGGGGGTTGAGGAGTAGGGGGTGATGGAGGAGTGGACCAGGGTGTCCCGGAGGGAGCGATCTCTACGGAATGCCTATGTTTGCCTCTGTTTAAATCTGTTCACTGTTTGCCTCTGTTTAACCGTGTTTGCCTCTGTTTGCCTCTGTTTAACTCTGTTTAACTCTTTTTGCCTCCGTTTGAATCTGTTTGCCTCTGTTTCAATCTGTTTGCCTCTGTTTGCCTCCATTTAACTCTTTTTGCCTCTGTTTGCCTCTGTTTAACTGTGTTTGACTCTGTTTAACTCTGTTTAACTCTGTATTCCTCTGTTTGATTCTGTTTAATTCTGTATAATTCTGTTTGCCTCTGTTTAAAACTGTTTACTTCTGTTAGTTCTGTTTGAATCTGTGTGACTCTGTTTAAATCTTTTTGCCTCTGATTATTTCTGTTTGCCTCTGTTTGTCACTATTTAAATCTGTTTTATTCTGTTTGCCTCTGTTTGCCTCTGTTTCAATCTGTATGCCTCTGTTTAACACTGTTTGCTCTGTTTAACTCTGTTAAACTCTGTTTGCCTCTGATAAGATCTGCTTGCATCTGTTTGCCTCTGTTTAACTCTGTTTGCCTCTGTTTGACCCTGTTTAAATCTGTCTGCCACTGTTTGCCTCTGTTAAAATCTGTTTGCCTCTGTTTGCCTCTGTTTAACTCTCTTTGCCTCTGTTTAACTCTCTTTGCCTCTGGTTAAATCGGTTTTCCTCTGTTTGTCTCTGTTTAACTCTGTTTGCCTCTGTTTAACTGTGTTTGACTCAGTTTGTCTCTGAATCTGTTTGCCTCCATTTGCCACTGTTTGCCTGTGTTTGCCTCTGTTATATCTGTTTAACTCTCTTTGCCTCTATTTAACTCTGGTTGCATCTGTTTGCCTCTGTTGAACTCTGTTTAACTCTGTTTGCCTCCGTTTGAATCTGTTTGCCTCTGTTTCAATCTGTTTGCCTCTGTTTGCCTCCATTTAACTCTTTTTGCCTCTGTTTGCCTCTGCTTAACTGTGTTTGACTTTGTTTTACTCTGTTTTACTCTGTTTAACTCTGTATTCCTCTGTTTGATTCTGTTTAATTCTATATATTTCTGTTTGCCTCTGTTTAAAACTGTTTACTTCTGTTAGTTCTGTTTGAATCTGTGTGACTCTGTTTAAATCTTTTTGCCTCTGATTATTTCTGTTTGCCGCTGTTTGTCACTGTTTAAATCTGTTTTATTCTGTTTGCCTCTGTTTGCCTCTGCTTAACTCCGTTTGCCTCTGTTTGACTCTTTTTAACTCTGTTTGCCTCTGTTTAACTCTACTTGCCTCTGTTTGCTTCTGTTTAACTCTGTTTGCATCTGTTTGCCTCTGATAAGATCTGCTTGCCTCTGATTGCCTCTATTTAACTCAGTTTGCCTCTGTTTGCCTCTGCTTCACTCTGTTTGCCTCTGTGTGACTCCGTTTGCCTCTGTTTAACTCGGTTTGCCTCTGTTTAACTCTGTTTGCCTCTGTTTGAATCTTTTTGACTCTGTTTAAGTCCTTTTGCCTCTGTTTAGTTCTGTTTGACTCTCTTTGACAGTGTTTGCCTCTGTTTGCCTCTTTTTAACTCTGGTTAACTCCGTTTGCCTCTTTTGCCTCTGTTAAAATCTGTTTGCCTCTGTTTAACTGTGTTTGCCTCTGTTTGACTCTGTTTAAATCTGTCTGTCTCTGTTTGCCTCTGTTAAAATCTGTTTGCCTGTTTGCCTCTGTTTATCACTCTTTGCCTCTGTTTAACTCTCTTTGCCTCTGGTTAAATCTGTTTGCCTCTGTTTGTCTCTGTTTAACTCTGTTTACTTCTGTTTGCCTCCGTTTAACTGTGTTTGACTCACTTTGACTCTGAATCTGTTTGCCTCCATTTGCCTCTGTTTGCCTGTGTTTGCCTCTGTTATATCTGTTTAACTCTCTTTGCCTCTATTTAACTCTGGTTGCATCTGTTTGCCTCTGTTTAACTCTGTTTGTCTCTGTTTGCCTCTGTTTGACTCTGTTTGCCTCTGTTTGAATCTGTTTTCCTCTGTTTGCCTCTGTGTAATGCTGTTTGCCTCTGTTTGCAACTGTTTAAATCTGTTTGCCTCTGTTTGCCTCTGTTTAACTCTGTTTGCCTCTGTTTAAATCTGTTTAACATTGTTTGCCTCTGTTTGACTCCGTTAAACTCTGTTTGCCTATGTTTGCCTCTGTTTAAATCTGTTCACTGTTTGCCTCTGTTTAACCGTGTTTGCCTCTGTTTGCCTCTGTTTAACTCCGTTTGCCTCTGTTTGCCTCTGTTTAACTCTGTTTGCCTCTGTTTAAATCTGTTTAACACTGTTTGCCTCTGTTTAACTCCGTTAAACTCTGTTTGCCTATGTTTGCCTCTGTTTAAATCTGTTCACTGTTTGCCTCTGTTTAACCGTGTTTGCTCTGTTTGCCTCTGTTTAACTCTGTTTGCCTCTGTTTAACTCTCTTTAACTCTGTTTGCCAACATTTGAATCTCTTTGCCTCTGTTTCAATCTGTTTGACTCTGTTTGCCTCCGTTTAACTCTTTTTGCCTCTGTTTGCCTCTGGTTAACTGTGTTTGACTCTGTTTGACTCTGTTTAATTCTGTATTCCTCTGTTTGATTCTGTTTAAATCTGTATAATTCTGTTTGCCTCAATTTAAAACTGTTTACTTCTGTTAGTTCTGTTTGAATCTGTGTGAATCTGTTTATATCTTTTTGCCTCTGATTATTTCTGTTTGCCGCCGTTTGTCTTTGTTTAAATCTGTTTCATTCTGTTTGCCTCTGTTTAAATCTGTCTGCCTCTGTTTAACTATGTTTGCCTCTGTTTAACTCGGTTAAACTCTGTTTGCCTATGTTTGCCTATCTCTAACTCTGTCTGCCTCTGGTTAAATTTTTTGCCTCGCTTTGCCTCTCTTTGTCTCTATTTGACTCTGTTTGCCTCTGTTTAACTGTGTTTGCTTCTTTTTGGCTCTGCTTAGCTCTGTTTGCCTCTGTTTAACTCTCTTTGCCCCTGTTTAAATCTGTTTGCCTCTGTTTGCCTCAGTTTAACTCTGTTTGCCTCTGTTTAACTCTGTTTGCTTCTGTTTGCCTAAGTTTAACTGTGTTTAACTCAGTTTGACTCTGAATCTGTTTGCCTCCATTTGCCTCTGTTTGCCTGTGTTTGCCTCTGTTATATCTGATTAACTCTCTTTGCCTCTATTTAACTCTGGTTGCATCTGTTTGCCTCTGTTTAACTCTGTTTGTCACTGTTTGCCTCTGTTTGCCTCTGTTTAACTCTGCCTCTGTTTGACTCTGTTTGAATCTTTTTGCCTCTGTTTGCCAAGGTTTAAATATTTTTAAATCTGTTTGCCACTTTTTAATTCTGTTTGCCTCTCTTTGGCTCTGTTCAATTCTGTTTGCCTCTGTTTGCCTCTGCTTAACTCCATTTGCCTCTGTTGAACTCTGTATACCTCTGTTTGCCTCTGTTTAATTCTGTATAATTCTGTTTGCCTCTATTTAACTCTGTTTAACTCTGTTTGCCTATGTTTGCCTCTCTCTAACTCCATGTGCCTCTGGTTAAAATTTTTTGCCTCTGTTTGACTCTGCTTAACTCTGTTTGCCTCTGTTTAGCTCTCTTTGCCTCTGTTTAACTCTGTTTGCATCTGTTTGCCTCTGATAAGATCTGCTTGCATCTGATTGCCTCTATTTAACTCGGTTTGCATCTGTTTGCCTCTGCTTCACTCTGTTTGCCTCTGTTTGCCTCTGTGTGACTCCGTTTGCCTCTGTTTAACTCTGTTTGCCTCTGTTTGAATCTTTTTGACTCTGTTTAAGCCCTTTTGCCTCTGTTTAGTTCTGTTTGACTCTCTTTGCCACAGTTTGACTCTGTTTGCCTCTTTTTAACTCTGTTTGCATCTGTTTGCCTCTGGTAAGATATTCATGCCTCTGATTGCCTCTATTTAACTCAGTTTGCCTCTGTTTGCCTCTGCTTCACTCTGTTTGCCTCTGTGTGACTCCGTTTGCCTCTGTTTAACTCGATTTGCCTCTGTTTAACTCTGTTTGCCTCTGTTTGAATCTTTTTGACTCTGTTTAAGTCCTTTTGCCTCTGTTTAGTTCTGTTTGACTCTCTTTGCCAGTGTTTGCCTCTGTTTGCCTCTTTTTAACTCTGGTTAACTCCGTTTGCCTCTTTTGCCTCTGTTAAAATCTGTTTGCCTCTGTTTAACTGTGTTTGCCTCTGTTTGACTCTGTTTAAATCTGTCTGTCTCTGTTTGCCTCTGTTAAAATCTGTTTGCCTGTTTGCCCCTGTTTATCACTCTTTGCCTCTGTTTAACTCTCTTTGCCTCTGGTTAAATCTGTTTGCCTCTGTTTGTCTCTGTTTGCCTGTGTTTGCCTCTGTTATATCTGCTTAACTCTCTTTGCCTCCATTTAACTCTGGTTGCATCTGTTTGCCTCTGTTTAACTCTGTTTGTCTCTGTTTGCCTCTGTTTGACTCTGTTTGCCTCTGTTTGAATCTGTTTTCCTCTGTTTGCCTCTGTGTAATGCTGTTTGCCTCAGTTTGCAACTGTTTAAATCTGTTTGCCTCTGTTTGCCTCTGTTTAACTCTGTTTGCCTCTGTTTAAATCTGTTTAACACTGTTTGCCTCTGTTTAACTCCGTTAAACTCTGTTTGCCTATGTTTGCCTCTGTTTAAATCTGTTCACTGTTTGCCTCTGTTTAACCGTGTTTGCCTCTGTTTGCCTCTGTTTAACTCTGTTTAACTCTGTTTGCCTCCGTTTGAATCTGTTTGCCTCTGTTTCAATCTGTTTGCCTCTGTTTGCCTCCATTTAACTCTTTTTGCCTCTGTTTGCCTCTGTTTAACTGTGTTTGACTCTGTTTTACTCTGTTTAACTCTGTTTAACTCTGTATTCCTCTTTTTGATTCTGTTTAATTCTGTATAATTCTGTTTGCCTCTGTTTAAAACTGTTTACTTCTGTTAGTTCTGTTTGAATCTGTGTGACTCTGTTTAAATTTTTTTGCCTCTGATTATTTCTGTTTGCCGCTGTTTGTCACTGTTTAAATCTGTTTTATTCTGTTTGCCTCTGTTTGCCTCTGCTTAACTCCGTTTGCCTCTGTTTGACTCTTTTTAACTCTGTTTGCCTCTGTTTAACTCTACTTGCCTCTGTTTGCTTCTGTTTAACTCTGTTTGCATCTGTTTGCCTCTGATAAGATCTGCTTGCCTCTGATTGCCTCTATTTAACTCAGTTTGCCTCTGTTTGCCTCTGCTTCACTCTGTTTGCCTCTGTGTGACTCCGTTTGCCTCTGTTTAACTCGGTTTGCCTCTGTTTAACTCTGTTTGCCTCTGTTTGAATCTTTTTGACTCTGTTTAAGTCCTTTTGCCTCTGTTTAGTTCTGTTTGACTCTCTTTGACAGTGTTTGCCTCTGTTTGCCTCTTTTTAACTCTGGTTAACTCCGTTTGCCTCTTTTGCCTCTGTTAAAATCTGTTTGCCTCTGTTTAACTGTGTTTGCCTCTGTTTGACTCTGTTTAAATCTGTCTGTCTCTGTTTGCCTCTGTTAAAATCTGTTTGCCTGTTTGCCTCTGTTTATCACTCTTTGCCTCTGTTTAACTCTCTTTGCCTCTGGTTAAATCTGTTTGCCTCTGTTTGTCTCTGTTTAACTCTGTTTGCTTCTGTTTGCCTCAGTTTAACTGTGTTTGACTCACTTTGACTCTGAATCTGTTTGCCTCCATTTGCCTCTGTTTGCCTGTGTTTGCCTCTGTTATATCTGTTTAACTCTCTTTGCCTCTATTTAACTCTGGTTGCATCTGTTTGCCTCTGTTTAACTCTGTTTGTCTCTGTTTGCCTCTGTTTGACTCTGTTTGCCTCTGTTTGAATCTGTTTTCCTCTGTTTGCCTCTGTGTAATGCTGTTTGCCTCTGTTTGCAACTGTTTAAATCTGTTTGCCTCTGTTTGCCTCTGTTTAACTCTGTTTGCCTCTGTTTAAATCTGTTTAACACTGTTTGCCTCTGTTTAACTCCGTTAAACTCTGTTTGCCTATGTTTGCCTCTGTTTAAATCTGTTCACTGTTTGCCTCTGTTTAACCGTGTTTGCCTCTGTTTGCCTCTGTTTAACTCTGTTTAACTCTTTTTGCCTCCGTTTGAATCTGTTTGCCTCTGTTTCAATCTGTTTGCCTCTGTTTGCCTCCATTTAACTCTTTTTGCCTCTGTTTGCCTCTGTTTAACTGTGTTTGACTCTGTTTAACTCTGTTTAACTCTGTATTCCTCTGTTTGATTCTGTTTAATTCTGTATAATTCTGTTTGCCTCTGTTTAAAACTGTTTACTTCTGTTAGTTCTGTTTGAATCTGTGTGACTCTGTTTAAATCTTTTTGCCTCTGATTATTTCTGTTTGCCGCTGTTTGTCACTGTTTAAATCTGTTTTATTCTGTTTGCCTCTGTTTGCCTCTGTTTCAATCTGTATGCCTCTGTTTAACACTGTTTGCTCTGTTTAACTCTGTTAAACTCTGTTTGCCTCTGATAAGATCTGCTTGCATCTGTTTGCCTCTGTTTAACTCTGTTTGCCTCTGTTTGACCCTGTTTAAATCTGTCTGCCACTGTTTGCCTCTGTTAAAATCTGTTTGCCTCTGTTTGCCTCTGTTTAACTCTCTTTGCCTCTGTTTAACTCTCTTTGCCTCTGGTTAAATCGGTTTTCCTCTGTTTGTCTCTGTTTAACTCTGTTTGCCTCTGTTTGCCTCTGTTTAACTGTGTTTGACTCAGTTTGTCTCTGAATCTGTTTGCCTCCATTTGCCTCTGTTTGCCTGTGTTTGCCTCTGTTATATCTGTTTAACTCTCTTTGCCTCTATTTAACTCTGGTTGCATCTGTTTGCCTCTGTTTAACTCTGTTTACCTCTGTTTGCCTCTGTTTGACTCTGTTTGCCTCTGTTTGAATCTGTTTTCCTCTGTTTGCCTCTGTGTAATGCTGTTTGCCTCTGTTTGCAACTGTTTAAATCTGTTTGCCTCTCTTTGCCTCTGTTTAACTCTGTTTGCCTCTGTTTAAATCTGTTTAACACTGTTTGCCTCTGTTTAACTCCGTTAAACTCTGTTTGCCTATGTTTGCCTCTGTTTAAATCTGTTCACTGTTTGCCTCTGTTTAACCGTGTTTGCCTCTGTTTGCCTCTGTTTAACTCTGTTTAACTCTTTTTGCCTCCGTTTGAATCTGTTTGCCTCTGTTTCAATCTGTTTGCCTCTGTTTGCCTCCATTTAACTCTTTTTGCCTCTGTTTAACTGTGTTTGACTCTGTTTAACTCTGTTTAACTCTGTATTCCTCTGTTTGATTCTGTTTAATTCTGTATAATTCTGTTTGCCTCTGTTTAAAACTTTTTACTTCTGTTAGTTCTGTTTGAATCTGTGTGACTCTGTTTAAATCTTTTTGCCTCTGATTATTTCTGTTTGCCACTGTTTGTCACTGTTTAAATCTGTTTTATTCTGTTTGCCTCTGTTTGCCTCTGTTTCAATCTGTATGCCTCTGTTTAACACTGTTTGCTCTGTTTAACTCTGTTAAACTCTGTTTGCCTCTGATAAGATCTGCTTGCATCTGTTTGCCTCTGTTTAACTCTGTTTGCCTCTGTTTGACCCTGTTTAAATCTGTCTGCCACTGTTTGCCTCTGTTAAAATCTGTTTGCCTCTGTTTGCCTCTGTTTAACTCTCTTTGCCTCTGTTTAACTCTCTTTGCCTCTGGTTAAATCGGTTTTCCTCTGTTTGTCTCTGTTTAACTCTGTTTGCCTCTGTTTGCCTCTGTTTAACTGTGTTTGACTCAGTTTGTCTCTGAATCTGTTTGCCTCCATTTGCCTCTGTTTGCCTGTGTTTGCCTCTGTTATATCTGTTTAACTCTCTTTGCCTCTATTTTACTCTTGTTGCATCTGTTTGCCTTTGTTTAACTCTGTTTGCCTCTGTTTGCCTCTGTTTGAATCTGTTTTCCTCTGTTTGCCTCTGTGTAATGCTGTTTGCCTCTGTTTGCATTTGTTTAAATCTGTTTGGCTCTGTTTGCCTCTGTTTAACTCTGTATTCCTCTGTTTAAATCTGTTTAACACTGTTTGCCTCTGTTTGACTCCGTTAAACTCTGTTTGCCTATGTTTGCCTCTGTTTTAATCTGTTCACTGTTTGCCTCTGTTTAACCGTGTTTGCCTCTGTTTGCCTCTGTTTAACTCCGTTTGCCTCTGTTTGCCTCTGTTTAACTCGGTTTGACTCTGCCTCCGTTTGAATCTGTTTGCCTCTGTTTCAATCTGTTTGCCTCTGTTTGCCTCCATTTAACTCTTTTTGCCTCTGTTTGCCTCTGTTTAACTGTGTTTGACTCTGTTTTACTCTGTTTAACTCTGTATTCCTCTTTTTGATTCTGTTTAATTCTGTATAATTCTGTTTGCCTCTGTTTAAAACTGTTTACTTCTGTTAGTTCTGTTTGAATCTGTGTGACTCTGTTTAAATCTTTTTGCCTCTGATTATTTCTGTTTGCCGCTGTTTGTCACTGTTTAAATCTATTTTATTCTGTTTGCCTCTGTTTGCCTCTGCTTAACTCCGTTTGCCTCTGTTTGACTCTTTTTAACTCTGTTTGCCTCTGTTTAACTCTACTTGCCTCTGTTTGCTTCTGTTTAACTCTGTTTGCATCTGTTTGCCTCTGATAAGATCTGCTTGCCTCTGATTGCCTCTATTTAACTCAGTTTGCATCTGTTTGCCTCTGCTTCACTCTGTATGCCTCTGTTTGAATCTTTTTGACTCTGTTTAAGTCCTTTTGCCTCTGTTTAGTTCTGTTTGACTCTCTTTGCCAGTGTTTGCCTCTGTTTGCCTCTTTTTAACTCTGGTTAACTCCGTTTGCCTCTTTTGCCTCTGTTAAAATTTGTTTGCCTCTGTTTAACTGTGTTTGCCTCTGTTTGACCCTATTTAAATCTGTTTGTCTCTGTTTGCCTCTGTTAAAATCTGTTTGCCTCTGTTTGCCTCTGTTTAACACTCTTTGCCTCTGTTTAACTCTCTTTGCCTCTGGTTAAATCTGTTTGCCTCTGTTTGTCTCTGTTTAACTCTGTTTGCTTCTGTTTGCCTCAGTTTAACTGTGTTTGACTCACTTTGACTCTGAATCTGTTTGCCTCCATTTGCCTCTGTTTGCCTGTGTTTGCCTCTGTTATATCTGTTTAACTCTCTTTGCCTCTATTTAACTCTGGTTGCATCTGTTTGCCTCTGTTTAACTCTGTTTGTCTCTGTTTGCCTCTGTTTGACTCTGTTTGTCTCTGTTTGAATCTGTTTTCCTCTGTTTGCCTCTGTGTAATGCTGTTTGCCTCTGTTTGCAACTGTTTAAATCTGTTTGCCTCTGTTTAACTCTGTTTGCCTCTGTTTAACTATGTTTAACTCTGTTTGTCTCTGTTTAACTCTGTTTAAATCTGTTTGCCTCTGTTTGGTTCTGCTTAACTCTCTTTGCCTCTGTTTGCCTCTGTTTGCCTCTGATTGAATCTGTGTGCCTCTCTTTGCCTCTGTGTAACTCTGTTTGCTGCTGTTTGCCTCTGTTAAAATCTGTTTGGCTCTACGTGCCTCTGTTTAAAACTGTCTGCCTCTGTTTGCATCTTTTTAACTCTGTTTGCCTCTGTTTAACTCTGTTTTACTCTGTTTGCCTCTGTTTGGCTCTGCTTAACTCTCTTTGCCTCTGTTTGCCTCTGTTTGAATCTGTTTGCCTCTGTTTGCATCTGTGTAACTCTGTTTGCCACTGTTTGCCTCTGTTAAAATCTGTTTGGCTCTACTTGCCTCTGTTTAACTCTGTTTGCCTCTGTTTAACTCTATTTAACTCTGTTTGTCTCTGTTTGGCACTGTTTGAATCTGTTTAACTCTGTTTGCCTCTGTTTGCATCTGTTTAAATCTGTTTGCCTCTGTTTAACACTGTTTAACTCTCCTTGTCTCCGTTTGGCACTGTTTGAATTTGTTTAACTCTCTTTGCCTCTGTTTAACTCTGTTAAACTCTGTTTGTCTATGTTTGCTTCTCTTTAACTCTGTTTGCCTCTGTTTAAAACTGTCTGCCTCTGTTTGCCTCTGTTTAGCTCTGTTTAACTCTGTTTGCCTCTGTTTGGCTCTGCTTAACTCTCTTTGCCTCTGTTTAACTCTCTTTGCCTCTGTTTGAATCTGTTTGTCTCTGTTTGCCTCTGTTTAACTCTGTTTAACTCTGTTTGCCTCTGTTTGCCTCTATTAAAATCTGTTTGCCTCGGTTTGCCTCTGTTTAAATCTGTTTAACTCTGTTTGACTCTGTTTGGCACTTTTTGAATCTGTTTACCTCTGTTTGCCTCTGTTTGCATCTGTTTAAATCTGTTTGCCTCTGTTTAACACTGTTTTACTCTGTTTGCCTCTGTTTAAATCTGTTTAACTCCGTTTGCCTCTGTTTACCTCCGTTAAACGCTGTTTGCCTATGTTTGCCTCTGTTTAAATCTGTTTGCCTCTGTTTCCCTCTGTTTACCTCTGTTTGCCTCTGTTTGCCTCTATTTGCCTCTGTGTAACTCTGTTTGCCGCTGTTTGCCTCTGTTAAAATCTGTTTGGCTCTACTTGCCTCTGTTTAACTCTGTTTACCTCTGTTTAACACTATTTAACTCTGTTTGTCTCAGCTTGGCATTTTATGCCTCTGTTTGCGTCTGCTTCACTCTGTTTGCCTCAGTGTGACTCCGTTTGCCTCTGTTTAACTCGGTTTGCCTCTGTTTCACTCTGTTTGCCTCTGTTTGAATCTCTTTGTCTCTGTTTAAGTCTTTTTGCTTCTGTTTATTTCTGTTTGACTCTCTTTGCCACTGTTTGCCTCTGTTAAAATCTATTTGCCTTGGTTTGCCTCTGTTTAACTCTGTTTGCCTCTGTTTAACTATGTTTAACTCTGTTTGTCTCTGTTTGGCACTGTTTGAATCTGTTTAACTCTGTTTAAATCTGTTTGCCTCTGTTTGGTTCTGCTTAACTCTCTTTGCCTCTGTTTGCCTCTGTTTGCCTCTGATTGAATCTGTGTGCCTCTCTTTGCCTCTGTGTAACTCTGTTTGCAGCTGTTTGCCTCTGTTAAAATCTGTTTGGCTCTACGTGCCTCTGTTTAAAACTGTCTGCCTCTGTTTGCCTCTGTTTAACTCTGTTTGCCTCTGTTTAACTCTGTTTAACTCTGTTTGCCTCTGTTTGGCTCTGCGTAACTCTCTTTGCCTCTGTTTGCCTCTGTTTGAATCTGTTTGCCTCTGTTTGCATCTGTGTAACTCTGTTTGCCACTGTTTGCCTCTGTTAAAATCTGTTTGGCTCTACTTGCCTCTGTTTAACTCTGTTTGCCTCTGTTTAACACTATTTAACTCTGTTTGTCTCTGCTTGGCATTTTTTGCCTCTGTTTAAATCTGTTTAACTCCATTTGCGTCTGTTTAAATCTGTATGCCTCTGTTTGCCTCTGTTTGCCTCTGTTTAACTCTGTTTGCCTCTGTTTGCCTCTGTTAAAATCCGTTTGCCTCTGTTTGCCTCTGTTTAACTCTGTTTGCCTCTGTTTAACTCTGTTTAACTCTGTTTGTCTCTGTTTGGCACTGTTTGAATCTGTTTAACTCTGTTTGCCTATGTTTGCATCTGTTTAAATCTGTTTGCCTCTGTTTAACACTGTTTAACTCTCCTTGTCTCCGTTTGGCACTGTTTGAATTTGTTTAACTCTCTTTGCCTCTGTTTAACTCTGTTAAACTCTGTTTGTCTATGTTTGCTTCTCTTTAACTCTGTTTGCCTCTGTTTAAAACTGTCTGCCTCTGTTTGCCTCTGTTTAACTCTGTTTGCCTCTGTTTAGCTCTGTTTAACTCTGTTTGCCTCTGTTTGGCTCTGCTTAACTCTCTTTGCCTCTGTTTAACTCTCTTTGCCTCTGTTTGAATCTGTTTGCCTCTGTTTGCCTCTGTTTAACTCTGTTTAACTCTGTTTGCCTCTGTTTGCATCTGTTAAAATCCGTTTGCCTCTGTTTGCCTCTGTTTAACTCTGTTTGCCTCTGTTTAACTCTGTTTGTCTCTGGCACTGTTTGAATCTGTTTAACTCTGTTTGCCTATGTTTGCATCTGTTTAAATCTGTTTGCCTCTGTTTAACACTGTTTAACTCTCCTTGTCTCCGTTTGGCACTGTTTGAATTTGTTTAACTCTCTTTGCCTCTGTTTAACTCTGTTAAACTCTGTTTTTCTATGTTTGCTTCTCTTTAACTCTGTTTGCCTCTGTTTAAAACTGTCTGCCTCTGTTTGCCTCTGTTTAACTCTGTTTGCCTCTGTTTAGCTCTGTTTAACTCTGTTTGCCTCTGTTTGGCTCTGCTTAACTCTCTTTGCCTCTGTTTAACTCTCGTTGCCTCTGTTTGAATCTGTGTGCCTCTGTTTGCCTCTGTTTAACTCTGTTTGCCTCTGTTTGCATCTGTTAAAATCCGTTTGCCTCTGTTTGCCTCTGTTTAACTCTGTTTGCCTCTGTTTAACTCTGTTTAACTCTGTTTGTCTCTGTTTGGCACTGTTTGAATCTGTTTAACTCTGTTTGCCTATGTTTGCATCTGTTTAAATCTGTTTGCCTCTGTTTAACACTGTTTAACTCTCCTTGTCTCCGTTTGGCACTGTTTGAATTTGTTTAACTCTCTTTGCCTCTGTTTAACTCTGTTAAACTCTGTTTGTCTATGTTTGCTTCTCTTTAACTCTGTTTGCCTCTGTTTAAAACTGTCTGCCTCTGTTTGCCTCTGTTTAACTCTGTTTGCCTCTGTTTAGCTCTGTTTAACTCTGTTTGCCTCTGTTTGGCTCTGCCTAACTCTCTTTGCCTCTGTTTAACTCTCTTTGCCTCTGTTTGAATCTGTTTGCCTCTGTTTGCCTCTGTTTAACTCTGTTTAACTCTGTTTGCCTCTGTTTGCGTCTGTTAAAATCCGTTTGCATCTGTTTGCCTCTGTTTAACTCTGTTTGCCTCTGTTTAACTCTGTTTAACTCTGTTTGTCTCTGTTTGGCACTGTTTGAATCTGTTTAACTCTGTTTGCCTATGTTTGCATCTGTTTAAATCTGTTTGCCTCTGTTTAACACTGTTTAACTCTCCTTGTCTCCGTTTGGCACTGTTTGAATTTGTTTAACTCTCTTTGCCTCTGTTTAACTCTGTTAAACTCTGTTTGTCTATGTTTGCTTCTCTTTAACTCTGTTTGCCTCTGTTTAAAACTGTCAGCCTCTGTTTGCCTCTGTTTAACTCTGTTTGCCTCTGTTTAGCTCTGTTTAACTCTGTTTGCCTCTGTTTGGCTCTGCTTAACTCTCTTTGCCTCTGTTTAACTCTCTTTGCCTCTGTTTGAATCTGTTTGCCTCTGTTTAACTCTGTTTAACTCTGTTTGCCTCTGTTTCCGTCTGTTAAAATCTGTTTGCCTCTGTTTGCCTCTGTTTGCCTCTGTTTAACTCTGTTTGCCTCTGTTTAACTCAGTTTAACTCTGTTTGTCTCTGTTTGGCACTGTTTGAATCTGTTTCACTCTGTTTGCCTCTGTTTAACTCTCTTTACCTCTGGTTAAATCTGTTTCCCTCTTTGCCTCTGTTTAACTCTGTTTAACTCTGTTAAACTCTGTTTAAATCTGTTTAACACTGTTTGCCTCTGTTTAACTCTGTTGAACTCTGTTTGCCTATGTTTGCTTCTCTCTAACTCTGTTTGCCTCTGTTTAAAACTGTCTGCCTCTGTTTGGCTCTGCTTAACTCTCTTTGCCTCTGTTTAACTCTCTTTGCCGCTGTTTGAATCTGTTTCCCTCTGTTTGCCTCTGTTTAACTCTGTTTGCCTCTGTTTAACGGTGTTTGCCTCTGTTTAATTCTGTTTAACTCTGTATTCCTCTCTTTGACTCTGTGTGCCTCTGTTTTCCTCTGTTTGCCTCTGTTTAATTCTGTATAATTCTGTTTGCTTCTGTTTGCCTCTGCTTCACTCTGTTTGCCTATGTGTGAATCCGTTTGCCTCTGAGTAACTCGGTTTGCCTCTGTTTGACTCTGTTTGCCTCTGTTTGAATCTGTTTTCCTCTGTTTGCCTCTGTGTAATGCTGTTTGCCTCTGTTTGCAACTGTTTAAATCTGTTTGCCTCTCTTTGCCTCTGTTTAACTCTGTTTGCCTCTGTTTAAATCTGTTTAACACTGTTTGCCTCTGTTTAACTCCGTTAAACTCTGTTTGCCTATGTTTGCCTCTGTTTAAATCTGTTCACTGTTTGCCTCTGTTTAACCGTGTTTGCCTCTGTTTGCCTCTGTTTAACTCTGTTTAACTCTTTTTCCCTCCGTTTGAATCTGTTTGCCTCTGTTTCAATCTGTTTGCCTCTGTTTGCCTCCATTTAACTCTTTTTGCCTCTGTTTGCCTCTGTTTAACTGTGTTTGACTCTGTTTAACTCTGTTTAACTCTGTATTCCTCTGTTTGATTCTGTTTAATTCTGTATAATTCTGTTTGCCTCTGTTTAAAACTTTTTACTTCTGTTAGTTCTGTTTGAATCTGTGTGACTCTGTTTAAATCTTTTTGCCTCTGATTATTTCTGTTTGCCACTGTTTGTCACTGTTTAAATCTGTTTTATTCTGTTTGCCTCTGTTTGCCTCTGTTTCAATCTGTATGCCTCTGTTTAACACTGTTTGCTCTGTTTAACTCTGTTAAACTCTGTTTGCCTCTGATAAGATCTGCTTGCATCTGTTTGCCTCTGTTTAACTCTGTTTGCCTCTGTTTGACCCTGTTTAAATCTGTCTGCCACTGTTTGCCTCTGTTAAAATCTGTTTGCCTCTGTTTGCCTCTGTTTAACTCTCTTTGCCTCTGTTTAACTCTCTTTGCCTCTGGTTAAATCGGTTTTCCTCTGTTTGTCTCTGTTTAACTCTGTTTGCCTCTGTTTGCCTCTGTTTAACTGTGTTTGACTCAGTTTGTCTCTGAATCTGTTTGCCTCCATTTGCCTCTGTTTGCCTGTGTTTGCCTCTGTTATATCTGTTTAACTCTCTTTGCCTCTATTTTACTCTTGTTGCATCTGTTTGCCTTTGTTTAACTCTGTTTGCCTCTGTTTGCCTCTGTTTGAATCTGTTTTCCTCTGTTTGCCTCTGTGTAATGCTGTTTGCCTCTGTTTGCATTTGTTTAAATCTGTTTGGCTCTGTTTGCCTCTGTTTAACTCTGTATTCCTCTGTTTAAATCTGTTTAACACTGTTTGCCTCTGTTTGACTCCGTTAAACTCTGTTTGCCTATGTTTGCCTCTGTTTTAATCTGTTCACTGTTTGCCTCTGTTTAACCGTGTTTGCCTCTGTTTGCCTCTGTTTAACTCCGTTTGCCTCTGTTTGCCTCTGTTTAACTCGGTTTGACTCTGCCTCCGTTTGAATCTGTTTGCCTCTGTTTCAATCTGTTTGCCTCTGTTTGCCTCCATTTAACTCTTTTTGCCTCTGTTTGCCTCTGTTTAACTGTGTTTGACTCTGTTTTACTCTGTTTAACTCTGTATTCCTCTTTTTGATTCTGTTTAGTTCTGTATAATTCTGTTTGCCTCTGTTTAAAACTGTTTACTTCTGTTAGTTCTGTTTGAATCTGTGTGACTCTGTTTAAATCTTTTTGCCTCTGATTATTTCTGTTTGCCGCTGTTTGTCACTGTTTAAATCTATTTTATTCTGTTTGCCTCTGTTTGCCTCTGCTTAACTCCGTTTGCCTCTGTTTGACTCTTTTTAACTCTGTTTGCCTCTGTTTAACTCTACTTGCCTCTGTTTGCTTCTGTTTAACTCTGTTTGCATCTGTTTGCCTCTGATAAGATCTGCTTGCCTCTGATTGCCTCTATTTAACTCAGTTTGCATCTGTTTGCCTCTGCTTCACTCTGTATGCCTCTGTTTGAATCTTTTTGACTCTGTTTAAGTCCTTTTGCCTCTGTTTAGTTCTGTTTGACTCTCTTTGCCAGTGTTTGCCTCTGTTTGCCTCTTTTTAACTCTGGTTAACTCCGTTTGCCTCTTTTGCCTCTGTTAAAATTTGTTTGCCTCTGTTTAACTGTGTTTGCCTCTGTTTGACCCTATTTAAATCTGTTTGTCTCTGTTTGCCTCTGTTAAAATCTGTTTGCCTCTGTTTGCCTCTGTTTAACACTCTTTGCCTCTGTTTAACTCTCTTTGCCTCTGGTTAAATCTGTTTGCCTCTGTTTGTCTCTGTTTAACTCTGTTTGCTTCTGTTTGCCTCAGTTTAACTGTGTTTGACTCACTTTGACTCTGAATCTGTTTGCCTCCATTTGCCTCTGTTTGCCTGTGTTTGCCTCTGTTATATCTGTTTAACTCTCTTTGCCTCTATTTAACTCTGGTTGCATCTGTTTGCCTCTGTTTAACTCTGTTTGTCTCTGTTTGCCTCTGTTTGACTCTGTTTGTCTCTGTTTGAATCTGTTTTCCTCTGTTTGCCTCTGTGTAATGCTGTTTGCCTCTGTTTGCAACTGTTTAAATCTGTTTGCCTCTGTTTAACTCTGTTTGCCTCTGTTTAACTATGTTTAACTCTGTTTGTCTCTGTTTAACTCTGTTTAAATCTGTTTGCCTCTGTTTGGTTCTGCTTAACTCTCTTTGCCTCTGTTTGCCTCTGTTTGCCTCTGATTGAATCTGTGTGCCTCTCTTTGCCTCTGTGTAACTCTGTTTGCTGCTGTTTGCCTCTGTTAAAATCTGTTTGGCTCTACGTGCCTCTGTTTAAAACTGTCTGCCTCTGTTTGCATCTTTTTAACTCTGTTTGCCTCTGTTTAACTCTGTTTTACTCTGTTTGCCTCTGTTTGGCTCTGCTTAACTCTCTTTGCCTCTGTTTGCCTCTGTTTGAATCTGTTTGCCTCTGTTTGCATCTGTGTAACTCTGTTTGCCACTGTTTGCCTCTGTTAAAATCTGTTTGGCTCTACTTGCCTCTGTTTAACTCTGTTTGCCTCTGTTTAACTCTATTTAACTCTGTTTGTCTCTGTTTGGCACTGTTTGAATCTGTTTAACTCTGTTTGCCTCTGTTTGCATCTGTTTAAATCTGTTTGCCTCTGTTTAACACTGTTTAACTCTCCTTGTCTCCGTTTGGCACTGTTTGAATTTGTTTAACTCTCTTTGCCTCTGTTTAACTCTGTTAAACTCTGTTTGTCTATGTTTGCTTCTCTTTAACTCTGTTTGCCTCTGTTTAAAACTGTCTGCCTCTGTTTGCCTCTGTTTAGCTCTGTTTAACTCTGTTTGCCTCTGTTTGGCTCTGCTTAACTCTCTTTGCCTCTGTTTAACTCTCTTTGCCTCTGTTTGAATCTGTTTGTCTCTGTTTGCCTCTGTTTAACTCTGTTTAACTCTGTTTGCCTCTGTTTGCCTCTATTAAAATCTGTTTGCCTCGGTTTGCCTCTGTTTAAATCTGTTTAACTCTGTTTGACTCTGTTTGGCACTTTTTGAATCTGTTTACCTCTGTTTGCCTCTGTTTGCATCTGTTTAAATCTGTTTGCCTCTGTTTAACACTGTTTTACTCTGTTTGCCTCTGTTTAAATCTGTTTAACTCCGTTTGCCTCTGTTTACCTCCGTTAAACGCTGTTTGCCTATGTTTGCCTCTGTTTAAATCTGTTTGCCTCTGTTTCCCTCTGTTTACCTCTGTTTGCCTCTGTTTGCCTCTATTTGCCTCTGTGTAACTCTGTTTGCCGCTGTTTGCCTCTGTTAAAATCTGTTTGGCTCTACTTGCCTCTGTTTAACTCTGTTTACCTCTGTTTAACACTATTTAACTCTGTTTGTCTCAGCTTGGCATTTTATGCCTCTGTTTGCGTCTGCTTCACTCTGTTTGCCTCAGTGTGACTCCGTTTGCCTCTGTTTAACTCGGTTTGCCTCTGTTTCACTCTGTTTGCCTCTGTTTGAATCTCTTTGTCTCTGTTTAAGTCTTTTTGCTTCTGTTTATTTCTGTTTGACTCTCTTTGCCACTGTTTGCCTCTGTTAAAATCTATTTGCCTTGGTTTGCCTCTGTTTAACTCTGTTTGCCTCTGTTTAACTATGTTTAACTCTGTTTGTCTCTGTTTGGCACTGTTTGAATCTGTTTAACTCTGTTTAAATCTGTTTGCCTCTGTTTGGTTCTGCTTAACTCTCTTTGCCTCTGTTTGCCTCTGTTTGCCTCTGATTGAATCTGTGTGCCTCTCTTTGCCTCTGTGTAACTCTGTTTGCAGCTGTTTGCCTCTGTTAAAATCTGTTTGGCTCTACGTGCCTCTGTTTAAAACTGTCTGCCTCTGTTTGCCTCTGTTTAACTCTGTTTGCCTCTGTTTAACTCTGTTTAACTCTGTTTGCCTCTGTTTGGCTCTGCGTAACTCTCTTTGCCTCTGTTTGCCTCTGTTTGAATCTGTTTGCCTCTGTTTGCATCTGTGTAACTCTGTTTGCCACTGTTTGCCTCTGTTAAAATCTGTTTGGCTCTACTTGCCTCTGTTTAACTCTGTTTGCCTCTGTTTAACACTATTTAACTCTGTTTGTCTCTGCTTGGCATTTTTTGCCTCTGTTTAAATCTGTTTAACTCCATTTGCGTCTGTTTAAATCTGTATGCCTCTGTTTGCCTCTGTTTGCCTCTGTTTAACTCTGTTTGCCTCTGTTTGCCTCTGTTAAAATCCGTTTGCCTCTGTTTGCCTCTGTTTAACTCTGTTTGCCTCTGTTTAACTCTGTTTAACTCTGTTTGTCTCTGTTTGGCACTGTTTGAATCTGTTTAACTCTGTTTGCCTATGTTTGCATCTGTTTAAATCTGTTTGCCTCTGTTTAACACTGTTTAACTCTCCTTGTCTCCGTTTGGCACTGTTTGAATTTGTTTAACTCTCTTTGCCTCTGTTTAACTCTGTTAAACTCTGTTTGTCTATGTTTGCTTCTCTTTAACTCTGTTTGCCTCTGTTTAAAACTGTCTGCCTCTGTTTGCCTCTGTTTAACTCTGTTTGCCTCTGTTTAGCTCTGTTTAACTCTGTTTGCCTCTGTTTGGCTCTGCTTAACTCTCTTTGCCTCTGTTTAACTCTCTTTGCCTCTGTTTGAATCTGTTTGCCTCTGTTTGCCTCTGTTTAACTCTGTTTAACTCTGTTTGCCTCTGTTTGCATCTGTTAAAATCCGTTTGCCTCTGTTTGCCTCTGTTTAACTCTGTTTGCCTCTGTTTAACTCTGTTTAACTCTGTTTGTCTCTGGCACTGTTTGAATCTGTTTAACTCTGTTTGCCTATGTTTGCATCTGTTTAAATCTGTTTGCCTCTGTTTAACACTGTTTAACTCTCCTTGTCTCCGTTTGGCACTGTTTGAATTTGTTTAACTCTCTTTGCCTCTGTTTAACTCTGTTAAACTCTGTTTTTCTATGTTTGCTTCTCTTTAACTCTGTTTGCCTCTGTTTAAAACTGTCTGCCTCTGTTTGCCTCTGTTTAACTCTGTTTGCCTCTGTTTAGCTCTGTTTAACTCTGTTTGCCTCTGTTTGGCTCTGCTTAACTCTCTTTGCCTCTGTTTAACTCTCGTTGCCTCTGTTTGAATCTGTGTGCCTCTGTTTGCCTCTGTTTAACTCTGTTTGCCTCTGTTTGCATCTGTTAAAATCCGTTTGCCTCTGTTTGCCTCTGTTTAACTCTGTTTGCCTCTGTTTAACTCTGTTTAACTCTGTTTGTCTCTGTTTGGCACTGTTTGAATCTGTTTAACTCTGTTTGCCTATGTTTGCATCTGTTTAAATCTGTTTGCCTCTGTTTAACACTGTTTAACTCTCCTTGTCTCCGTTTGGCACTGTTTGAATTTGTTTAACTCTCTTTGCCTCTGTTTAACTCTGTTAAACTCTGTTTGTCTATGTTTGCTTCTCTTTAACTCTGTTTGCCTCTGTTTAAAACTGTCTGCCTCTGTTTGCCTCTGTTTAACTCTGTTTGCCTCTGTTTAGCTCTGTTTAACTCTGTTTGCCTCTGTTTGGCTCTGCCTAACTCTCTTTGCCTCTGTTTAACTCTCTTTGCCTCTGTTTGAATCTGTTTGCCTCTGTTTGCCTCTGTTTAACTCTGTTTAACTCTGTTTGCCTCTGTTTGTGTCTGTTAAAATCCGTTTGCATCTGTTTGCCTCTGTTTAACTCTGTTTGCCTCTGTTTAACTCTGTTTAACTCTGTTTGTCTCTGTTTGGCACTGTTTGAATCTGTTTAACTCTGTTTGCCTATGTTTGCATCTGTTTAAATCTGTTTGCCTCTGTTTAACACTGTTTAACTCTCCTTGTCTCCGTTTGGCACTGTTTGAATTTGTTTAACTCTCTTTGCCTCTGTTTAACTCTGTTAAACTCTGTTTGTCTATGTTTGCTTCTCTTTAACTCTGTTTGCCTCTGTTTAAAACTGTCAGCCTCTGTTTGCCTCTGTTTAACTCTGTTTGCCTCTGTTTAGCTCTGTTTAACTCTGTTTGCCTCTGTTTGGCTCTGCTTAACTCTCTTTGCCTCTGTTTAACTCTCTTTGCCTCTGTTTGAATCTGTTTGCCTCTGTTTAACTCTGTTTAACTCTGTTTGCCTCTGTTTGCGTCTGTTAAAATCTGTTTGCCTCTGTTTGCCTCTGTTTGCCTCTGTTTAACTCTGTTTGCCTCTGTTTAACTCAGTTTAACTCTGTTTGTCTCTGTTTGGCACTGTTTGAATCTGTTTCACTCTGTTTGCCTCTGTTTAACTCTCTTTACCTCTGGTTAAATCTGTTTCCCTCTTTGCCTCTGTTTAACTCTGTTTAACTCTGTTAAACTCTGTTTAAATCTGTTTAACACTGTTTGCCTCTGTTTAACTCTGTTGAACTCTGTTTGCCTATGTTTGCTTCTCTCTAACTCTGTTTGCCTCTGTTTAAAACTGTCTGCCTCTGTTTGGCTCTGCTTAACTCTCTTTGCCTCTGTTTAACTCTCTTTGCCGCTGTTTGAATCTGTTTCCCTCTGTTTGCCTCTGTTTAACTCTGTTTGCCTCTGTTTAACGGTGTTTGCCTCTGTTTAATTCTGTTTAACTCTGTATTCCTCTCTTTGACTCTGTGTGCCTCTGTTTTCCTCTGTTTGCCTCTGTTTAATTCTGTATAATTCTGTTTGCTTCTGTTTGCCTCTGCTTCACTCTGTTTGCCTATGTGTGAATCCGTTTGCCTCTGAGTAACTCGGTTTGCCTCTGTTTAACTCTGTTTGCCGCTGTTTAAATCTGTTTAAATCTGTTTAACTCTGTTTGCCTCTGTTTTTCTCTCTTTGCCTCTGTTTAAATCTGTATGCCTCCATTTGAATCTTTTTTCCTCCGTTTGCCTCTGTTTGCCTCTGTTTGCCTCTTTTTAAGTATATTTAACTCTGCCACTTTTTAACTCTCTTTGCCTCTCTTTGGCTCTGTTCAACTCTGTTTGGCTCTGTTTGCCTCTGTTGAACTCTCTTTGCCTCTGTTTGACTCTGTTTAACTCTGTTTGCCTCTGTTTGGCTCTGTTCAACTCTGTTTGCCGCTGCTTGCCTCTGCTTGCCTCTATTTAACTCTCTTTGCCTCTGTTAGACACTTTTTAACTTTGCATCTCTTTGCCTCTGTTAAAATTAGCTTGCCTCTGATTGTCTCTGTTTAACTCTGTTTGCCTCTGTTTAACTCTGTTTGTCTCTGTTTGGCACTGTTTGCCTCTGTTTAAATCTGTTTAACTCTGTTTGCCTCTGTTTAACTCTCTTTGCCTCTGTTTGGCTCTGTTCAATTCTGTTTGCCACTGTTTGCCTCTGTTTGCCTCTGTTTAACTCTATTTGCCTCTGTTTGCCTCTTTTTAAGTATTTTTGACTCTGCCACTTTTTAACTCTCTTTGCCTCTCTTTGGCTCTGTTCAACTCTGTTTGCCTCTGTTTGCCTCTGTTTGACTCTCTTTGCCTCTGTTTTACTCTGTTTAACTCTGTTTGCCTCTGTTTGGCTCTGTTTGCCGCTGTTTGCCTCTGTTTGCCTCTATTTAACTCTCTTTGCTTCTGTTTGACTCTGTTTAACTCTCTTTGCCTCTCTTTGCCTCTCTTTGCCTCTGTTTAACTCTCTTTCCCTCTGTTTGCCTCTTTTTAACTCTCCTTGCCTCTGTTTGAAACTTTTTAACTTTGTTTGCATCTCTTTGCCTCTGTTAAAATCAGCTTGCCTCTGATTGCCTCTGTTTCACTCTGTTTGCTTCTGTTTAACTCTGTTTGCCTCTGTTTGGCACTGTTTGCCTCTGTTTAACCCTGTTTACCTCTGTTTAACTCTGTTTGCCTCTGTGTGACTCTGTTTGCCTCTGTGTGACTCCGTTTGCCTTTGTTTAACTCGGTTTGCCTCTGTTTCACTCTGTTTGCCTCTGTTTGAATCTGTTTGATCTGTTTAAGTCTTTTTGACTCTGTTTAGTTCTGTTTGACTCTCTTTGCCACTGTTTGCCTCTGTTTAAATCTGTTTAACTTTGTTTGCCTCTGTTTGCCTCTGTTTAACTCTCTTTGCCTCTGTTTGCCTCTGTTTAACTCTGTTTGCCTCTGTTTAACGGTGTTTGCCTCTGTTTAATTCTGTTTAACTCTGTATTCCTCTCTTTGACTCTGTGTGCCTCTGTTTTCCTCTGTTTGCCTCTGTTTCATTCTGTATAATTCTGTTTGCTTCTGTTTGCCTCTGTTTCACTCTGTTTGCCTATGTGTGAGTCCGTTTGCCTCTGTGTAACTCGGTTTGCCTCTGTTTAACTCTGTTTGCCGCTGTTTAAATCTGTTTAAATCTGTTTAACTCTGTTTGCCTCTGTTTTTCTCTCTTTGCCTCTGTTTAAATCTGTATGCCTCTGTTTGCCTCTGTTTAACCCTGATTGCCCCTGTTTGCCTCTATTTACCTCTGTTTAACTCTGTTTGCCTCCATTTGAATCTTTTTTCCTCCGTTTGCCTCTGTTTGCCTCTTTTTAAGTATTTTTGACTCTGCCACTTTTTAACTCTTTTTGCCTCTGTTTGGCTCTGTGCAACTCTGTTTGCCTCTGTTTGCCTCTGTTTAAATCTCTTTGCCTCTGTTTAACTCTGTTCAACTCTGTTTGCCACTGTTTGCCTCCGTTTGCCTCTGTTTAACTCTCTTTGCCTCTGTTTGACTCTGTTCAATTCTGTTTGCCACTGTTTGCCTCTGTTTGGCTCTGTTCAACTCTGTTTGCCGCTGCTTGCCTCTGCTTGCCTCTATTTAACTCTCTTTGCCTCTGTTAGACACTTTTTAACTTTGCATCTCTTTGCCTCTGTTAAAATTAGCTTGCCTCTGATTGTCTCTGTTTAACTCTGTTTGCCTCTGTTTAACTCTGTTTGTCTCTGTTTGGCACTGTTTGCCTCTGTTTAAATCTGTTTAACTCTGTTTGCCTCTGTTTAACTCTCTTTGCCTCTGTTTGGCTCTGTTCAATTCTGTTTGCCACTGTTTGCCTCTGTTTGCCTCTGTTTAACTCTATTTGCCTCTGTTTGCCTCTTTTTAAGTATTTTTGACTCTGCCACTTTTTAACTCTCTTTGCCTCTCTTTGGCTCTGTTCAACTCTGTTTGCCTCTGTTTGCCTCTGTTTGACTCTCTTTGCCTCTGTTTTACTCTGTTTAACTCTGTTTGCCTCTGTTTGGCTCTGTTTGCCGCTGTTTGCCTCTGTTTGCCTCTATTTAACTCTCTTTGCTTCTGTTTGACTCTGTTTAACTCTCTTTGCCTCTCTTTGCCTCTCTTTGCCTCTGTTTAACTCTCTTTCCCTCTGTTTGCCTCTGTTTAACTCTCCTTGCCTCTGTTTGAAACTTTTTAACTTTGTTTGCATCTCTTTGCCTCTGTTAAAATCAGCTTGCCTCTGATTGCCTCTGTTTAACTCTGTTTGCTTCTGTTTAACTCTGTTTGCCTCTGTTTGGCACTGTTTGCCTCTGTTTAACCCTGTTTACCTCTGTTTAACTCTGTTTGCCTCTGTGTGACTCTGTTTGCCTCTGTGTGACTCCGTTTGCCTTTGTTTAACTCGGTCACTGTTTAAATCTGTATGCCTCTGTTTAACTCTGTTTAACATTGTTTGTCTCTGTTTGGCACTGTTTGAATCTGTTTAACTCTGTTTGCCTCTGTTTAACTCTGTTTGCCTCTGTTTAACTCTGTTTAACTCTGTTTGTCTCTGTTTGGCACTGTTTGAATCTGTTTCACTCTGTTTGCCTCTGTTTAACTCTCTTTACCTCTCGTTAAATCTGTTTCCCTCTTTACCTCTGTTTAACTCTGTTTAACTCTGTTAAACTCTGTTTAAATCTGTTTAACACTGTTTGCCTCTGTTTAACTCTGTTGAACTCTGTTTGCCTATGTTTGCTTCTCTCTAACTCTGTTTGCCTCTGTTTAAAACTGTCTGCCTCTGTTTGGCTCTGCTTTACTCTCTTTGCCTCTGTTTAACTCTGCCGCTGTTTGAATCTGTTTCCCTCTGTTTGCCTCTGTTTAACTCTGTTTGCCTCTGTTTAACGGTGTTTGCCTCTGTTTAATTCTGTTTAACTCTGTATTCCTCTCTTTGACTCTGTGTGCCTCTGTTTTCCTCTGTTTGCCTCTGTTTCATTCTGTATAATTCTGTTTGCTTCTGTTTGCCTCTGCTTCACTCTGTTTGCCTATGTGTGAGTCCGTTTGCCTCTGTGTAACTCGGTTTGCCTCTGTTTAACTCTGTTTGCCGCTGTTTAAATCTGTTTAAATCTGTTTAACTCTGTTTGCCTCTGTTTTTCTCTCTTTGCCTCTATTTAAATCTGTATGCCTCTGTTTGCCTCTGTTTAACCCTGATTGCCCCTGTTTGCCTCTATTTACCTCTGTTTAACTCTGTTTGCCTCCATTTGAATCTTTTTTCCTCCGTTTGCCTCTGCTTGCCTCTTTTTAAGTATTTTTGACTCTGCCACTTTTTAACTCTGTTTGGCTCTGTGCAACTCTGTTTGCCTCTGTTTGCCTCTGTTTAAATCTCTTTGCCTCTGTTTAACTCTGTTCAACTCTGTTTGCCACTGTTTGCCTCCGTTTGCCTCTGTTTAACTCTCTTTGCCTCTGTTTGACTCTGTTTAACTCTGTTTGCCTCTGTTTGGCTCTATTCAACTCTGTTTGCCGCTGTTTGCCTCTGTTTGCCTCTATTTAACTCTCTTTGCCTCTGTTTGACTCTGTTCAACTCTGTTTGCCTCTGTTTGGCTCTGTTCAACTCTGTTTGCCGCTGTTTGCCTCTATTTAACTCTCTTTGCCTCTGTTTGACTCTGTTTAACTCTCTTAACCTCTCTTTGCCTCTGTTTGCCTCTGTTTAACTCTCTTTGCCTCTGTTTGCCTCTGTTTAACTCTCCTTGCCTCTGTTAGACACTTTTTAACTTTGTTTGCATCTCTTTGCCTCTGTTAAAATCAGCTTGCCTCTGATTGTCTCTGTTTAACTCTGTTTGCCTCTGTTTAACTCTGTTTGCCTCTGTTTGGCACTGTTTGCCTCTGTTTAACCCTGTTTACCTCTGTTTGCCTCTGTCTGACTCCGTTTGCCTTTGTTTAACTCGGTTGGCCTCTGTTTCACTCTGCCTCTGTTTGAATCTGTTTGATCTGTTTAAGTCTTTTTGACTCTGTTTAGTTCTGTTTGACTCTCTTTGCCACTGTTTGCCTCTGTTTAAATCTGTTTATCTTTGTTTGCCTCTGTTTGCCTCTGTTCAACTCTCTTTGCCTCTGTTTGGCTCTGTTCAAATCTGTTTGCCACTGTTTGCCTCTGTTTGCCTCTGTTTAACTCTCTTTGCCTCTGTTTGAATCTGTGTGCCTCTGTTTGCCTCTGTTTAACTCTGTTTGCCTCTGTTTGAATCTCTTTGTCTCTGTTTAAATCTTTTTGCCTCTGTTTATTTCTGTTTGACTCTCTTTGCCTCTGTTTGCCTCTGTTTAAATATGTTTAACTCTGCTGCCACTGTTTAAATCTCTATGCCTCTGTTTGCCTCTGTTTAACTCTGTTTGCCTCTGTTTGCGTCTGTTAAAATCTGTTTGCCTCTGTTTGCCTCTGTTTAACTCTGTTTGCCTCTGTTTAACTCTGTTTAACTCTGCTTGTCTCCGTTTGGCACTGTTTGAATCTGCTTAACTCTGTTTGCCTCTGTTTAACTCTCTTTACCTCTGGTTAAATCAGTTTGCCTCTGTTTGCCTCTGTTTAACTCTGTTTAACTCTGTTTGTCTCTGTTTGGCACTGTTTGAATCTGTTTAACTCTGTTTGCCTCTGTTTGCATCTGTTTAAATCTGTTTGCCTCTGTTTAACACTGTTTAACTCTGTTTGCATCTGTTTAAATCTGTTTGCCTCTGTTTGCCTCTGTTTGAATCTGCTTGCCTCTGTTTTCCTCTGTGAAACTCTGTTTGCCACTGTTTAACACTATTTAACTCTGTTTCTCTCTGCTTAGCATGTTTTGCCTCTGTTTGCCTCTGCTTCACTCTATTTGCCTCTGTTTGCCTCTGTGTGACTCCGTTTGCCTCTGTTTAACTCGGTTTGCCTCTGTTTCACTCTGTTTGCCTCTGTTTGAATATGTTTGTCTCTGTTTCAGTCTTTTTGCCTCTGTTTATTTCTGTTTGACTCTCTTTGCCACTGCTTGCCTCTGTTTAAATCTGTTTAACTCTGTTTGCCACTGTTTAAATCTGTATGCCTCTGTTTAACTCTGTTTAACATTGTTTGTCTCTGTTTGGCACTGTTTGAATCTGTTTAACTCTGTTTGCCTCTGTTTAACTCTGTTTGCCACTGTTTAACTCTGTTTAACTCTGTTTGTCTCTGATTGGCACTGTTTGAATCTGTTTCACTCTGTTTGCCTCTGTTTAACTCTCTTTACCTCTCGTTAAATCTGTTTCCCTCTTTACCTCTGTTTAACTCTGTTTAACTCTGTTAAACTCTGTTTAAATCTGTTTAACACTGTTTGCCTCTGTTTAACTCTGTTGAACTCTGTTTGCCTATGTTTGCTTCTCTCTAACTCTGTTTGCCTCTGTTTAAAACTGTCTGCTCTGTTTGGCTCTGCTTTACTCTCTTTGCCTCTGTTTAACTCTCTTTGCCGCTGTTTGAATCTGTTTCCCTCTGTTTGCCTCTGTTTAACTCTGTTTGCCTCTGTTTAACGGTGTTTGCCTCTGTTTAATTCTGTTTAACTCTGTATTCCTCTCTTTGACTCTGTGTGCCTCTGTTTTCCTCTGTTTGCCTCTGTTTCATTCTGTATAATTCTGTTTGCTTCTGTTTGCCTCTGCTTCACTCTGTTTGCCTATGTGTGAGTCCGTTTGCCTCTGTGTAACTCGGTTTGCCTCTGTTTAACTCTGTTTGCCGCTGTTTAAATCTGTTTAAATCTGTTTAACTCTGTTTGCCTCTGTTTTTCTCTCTTTGCCTCTATTTAAATCTGTATGCCTCTGTTTGCCTCTGTTTAACCCTGATTGCCCCTGTTTGCCTCTATTTACCTCTGTTTAACTCTGTTTGCCTCCATTTGAATCTTTTTTCCTCCGTTTGCCTCTGCTTGCCTCTTTTTAAGTATTTTTGACTCTGCCACTTTTTAACTCTGTTTGGATCTGTGCAACTCTGTTTGCCTCTGTTTGCCTCTGTTTAAATCTCTTTGCCTCTGTTTAACTCTGTTCAACTCTGTTTGCCACTGTTTGCCTCCGTTTGCCTCTGTTTTACTCTCTTTGCCTCTGTTTGACTCTGTTTAACTCTGTTTGCCTCTGTTTGGCTCTATTCAACTCTGTTTGCCGCCGTTTGCCTCTGTTTGCCTCTATTTAACTCTCTTTGCCTCTGTTTGACTCTGTTTAACTCTCTTAACCTCTCTTTGCCTCTGTTTGCCTCTGTTTAACTCTCTTTGCCTCTGTTTGCCTCTGTTTAAACTCTCCTTGCCTCTGTTAGACACTTTTTAACTTTGTTTGCATCTCTTTGCCTCTGTTAAAATCAGCTTGCCTCTGATTGTCTCTGTTTAACTCTGTTTGCCTCTGTTTAACTCTGTTTGTCTCTGTTTGGCACTGTTTGCCTCTGTTTAACCCTGTTTACCTCTGTTTAACTCTGTTTGCCTCTGTGTGACTCCGTTTGCCTTTGTTTAACTCGGTTTGCCTCTGTTTTACTCTGTTTGCCTCTGTTTGAATCTGTTTGATCTGTTTAAGTCTTTTTGACTCTGTTTAGTTCTGTTTGACTCTCTTTGCCACTGTTTGCCTCTGTTTAAATCTGTTTAACTTTGTTTGCCTCTGTTTAACTCTCTTTGCCTCTGTTTGGCTCTGTTCAACTCTGTTTGCCACTGTTTGCCTCTGTTTGCCTCTGTTTAACTCTATTTGCCTCTGTTTGCCTCTGTTTGCCTCTTTTTAAGTATTTTTGACTCTGCCACTTTTTAACTCTCTTTGCCTCTCTTTGGCTCTGTTCAACTCTGTTTGCCTCTGCTTGCCTCTGTTTAACTCTCTTTGCCTCTGTTTTACTCTGTTTAACTCTGTTTGCCTCTGTTTGGCTCTGTTCAACTCTGTTTGCCGCTGTTTGCCTCTGTTTGCCTCTATTTAACTCTCTTTGCCTCTGTTTGACTCTGTTCAACTCTCTTTGCCTCTCTTTGCCTCTGTTTAACTCTCTTTGCCTCTGTTTGCCTCTGTTTAACTCTCCTTGCCTCTGTTTGACACTTTTTAACTTTGTTTGCATCTCTTTGCCTCTGTTAAAATCAGCTTGCCTCTGATTGCCTCTGTTTAACTCTGTTTGCCTCTGTTTAACTCTGTTTGCCTCTGTTTGGCACTGTTTGCCTCTGTTTAACCCTGTTTACGTCTGTTTAACTCTGTTGTGACTCCGTTTGCCTTTGTTTAACTCGGTTTGCCTCTGTTTCACTCTGTTTGCCTCTGTTTGAATCTGTTTGATCTGTTTAAGTCTTTTTGACTCTGTTTAGTTCTGTTTGACTCTCTTTGCCACTGTTTGCCTCTGTTTAAATCTGTTTAACTCTGTTTGCCTCTGTTTGCCTC
>JANJGN010004294.1:0-34686 GCA_026770705.1 Isurus oxyrinchus | reverse complement strand
CTTTACTCTGTATCTAACCCCGTGCTGTACCTGTCCTGGGAGTGTTTGATGGGGGACAGTGTAGAGGGAGCTTTACTCTGTATCTAACCCCGTGCTGTACCTGTCCTGGGAGTGTTTGATGGGGACAGTGTAGAGGGAGCTTTACTCTGTATCTAACCCCGTGCTGTACCTGTCCTGGGAGTGTTTGATGGGGACAGTGTAGAGGGAGCTTTACTCTGTATCTAACCCCGTGCTGTACCTGTCCTGGGAGTGTTTGATGGGGACAGTGTAGAGGGAGCTTTACTCTGTATCTAACCCCGTGCTGTCCCTGTCCTGGGAGTGTTTGATGGTGTCATGAAGATATTATTGTATATCTTATGTTATTGGAAATTATTTTTACATTGGAGATTTAGTAGGGTCGGTGCCTGTTGGTTGTGTGTGTGTGTGTGTGGCTTAAATGGATTAAAGCCAGATAGAGTGGGTGGTTTTATGTATATTAGTTTGAATTGTTACTTCAATAAACGACCAAACTGCTAAATAGTTGAAATGTTTCCTGCTGCTATAAAGGGAGAGGCAGGAAATTCAGTAATGTCTGCTGTCACAAAGAGGATAAGACTACATGAGCGCAAATGAGAACCAGGTGTGCAACAACACTGTCTATTCTCCCTGTCAACAGGTGCTTCCTAAAATTCTGTTCCCAAAATGCCTCCCACTGGCAGTGACTATTTATACACTCACTCACAACCCTACACAATTTACAGCTCAGCTTGGTTCCAAAAATAGATTCAGGACCTGGCAGAGCTTGAATATAGAACAGAGGTAAGTAAAGATTGAGAGGGAGAGAGCGGGGCAGTGGGATTAGTGTGGGATTGATACAGGGCTATGGGGAGAGAGTGGGGCAGTGGGATTAGTTTGGTGATTGATACAGGGCTATGGGGAGAGAGCGGGGCAGTGGGATTAGTTTGGGGATTGATGCAGGTCTATGGGGAGAGAGTGGGAGAGTGGGATTAGTTTGGGATTGAAACAGGGCTATGGGGAGAGAGCGGGGCAGTGAGATTAGTTTGGGGATTGATACAGGGCTATGGGGAGAAGTGGGACAGTGGGATTAGTTTGGGGATTGATACAGGGCTATGGGGAGAGAGTGGGACAGTGGGATTAGTTTGGGATTGATACAGGGCTGTGGGGAGGGAGTGGGACAGTGGGATTAGTTTGGGGATTGATACAGGGCTATGGGGAGAGAGTGGGACAGTGGGATTAATTGGGGATTGATACAGGGCTATGGGGAGAGAGCGGGACAGTGGGATTAGTTTGGGGATTGATACAAGGCTATGGGGAGAGAGAGTGGGGCATTGGGATTAGGTTGGGGATTGATACAGGGCTATGGGGAGAGAGTGGGGCAGTGGGATTAGTTTGGGGATTCATACAGGGACATGGGGAGAGAGTGGGGCAGTGGGATTAGTTTGGGATTGATACTGAGCTATGGGGAGAGAGTGGGGCAGTGGGATTAATTTGGGGATTGATACAGGGCTATGGGGAGAGAGCGGGGCAGTGGGATTAGTCTGGGATTGATACAGGGATATGGGGAGAGAGTGGGACAGTGGGATTAGTTTGGGGATTGATACAGGGCTATGGGGAGAGAGTGGGGCAGTTGGATTAGTTTGGGGATTGACACAGGGCTATGGGGAGAGAGCGGGACAGTGGGATTAGTTTGGGATTGAAACAGGGCTATGGGGAGAGAGATGGGCAGTGGGATTAGTTTGGGGATTGATACAGGGCTATGGGGATTGAACGGGACAGTGGGATTAGTTTGGGATTGATACAGGACTATGGGGGGACAGCGGGGCAATGGGATTAGTTTGGGATTGATACAGGGCTATGGGGGGACAGCGGGGCAGTGGGATTAATCACTCTCTCTTTGCTATACGCTCACACACACAGCCTTTCATACATGGTGTACAGACCGTCTGCCAAGAGGAGGGAGGCTGCAACATAGGGAGTGGCTCCCCCTGAGCAGTGAAAATTGTGTGTGGAGTGCGGGTGAGGGTACCGATCGATGGAACCAAGCCTGTTGCAGAACAACCCCAGTTAAGAAGGGAATGAAATGTCCTCCGCACAGAAACTGCCCATTGTGACTGGGGTTCTCCTGTCCTCCAGCCTGGGACTGTCAGGAGCTGCTGCCTGTCCAGGAGAAGGGGTTTCTGCCTTGTTTAACCAGTGTCAGCAATAGTCACAAGACAGCTGTCAGCATTCCTGCATGGGGTCAGGGATCACGGAATGGGGGCTGGGGGAACTCAGCACTAATCCCATCCCTTTCAATATCCACTGGGTTAAAATTGGTTCTGTCTCCGCATTCCAATAGCACAGCATCACAGCCTATGACCAAGATCATTTTTAAATTAGCCAGCCTGACAATAGAAGGTTGTGTCTGAGAGAGAACTGCAGGGAGAGTGAGACCGAGAGACAGGGAGAGAAAGAGACTGAGACAGAGAGAGAGAGAGAGGGAGAGAGATAGAAAGAGAGAGAGACACTCATGGGGTGAGACAGAATCAGGAGCACACAGAGAGGGAGACAGACAGAGAGACAGAGAGAGTGAGACAGAGAAAGAGACTGATGGGGTGAGACAGTATCAGGAACATACAGAGAGGGAGAGAGAGAGAGAGAGACATGGAAAGAGAGAGAGAGACAGAGAATTAAAGAGAGGAGCTAGAGAGAGAAACAGGGTGGGAGAGATAGAGCCATGAAGAGAGAGTGGGGCAGTGGGATTAGTCTGGGATTGATACAGGGCTATGGGAAGAGAGTGGGACAGTGGGATTAGTTTGGAATTGGTACAGGGCTATGGGGAGAGACTGGGGCAGTGGGATGAGTTTGGAATTGGTACAGGGCTATGGGGAGAGACTGGGGCAGTGGGATTAGTTTGGGATTGAAACAAGACAAGGGGGAGAGAGTGGGGCAATGGGATTAGTTTGGGATTGGTACAGGGCTATGGGGAGAGAGTGGGACAGTGGGATTAGTTTGGAATTGATACAGGGCTGTGGGGAGAGAGCGGGGCAGTGGGATTAGTTTGGGATTGATACAGGGCTTTGGGGAGAGAGCGGGGCAGTGGGATTAGTTTGGGATTGATACAGGGCTATGGGGAGAGTGTGGGACAGTGGGATTAGTTTGGGATTGGTATAGGGCTATGGGGAGAGAGTGGGGCAGTGGGATTAGTTTGGGATTGATACAGGGCTATGGGGAGAGAGCGGGGCAGTGGGATTAGTTTGGGATTGGTATAGGGCTATGGGGAGAGAGCGGGGCAGTGGGATTAGTTTGGGGATCGATACAGGGCTATGGGGAGAGAGTGAGGCAGTGGGATTAGTTTGGGATTGATACAGGGCTATGGAGAGAGAGTGCGACAGTGGGATTAGTTTGGGATTGATACAGGGCTATGGGGAGAGAGCGGGGGCAGTGGGATTAGTCTGGGATTGATACATGGCTATGGGGAGAGAGCGGGGGAGTGGGATTAGTTTGGGGATTGATACAGGGTTAAGGGGAGAGAGCGGGGCAGTGGGATTAGTTTGGGGATTGATACAGGGCTAAGGGGAGAGAGCGGGGCAGTGGGATTAGTTTGGGGATTGGTACAGGGCTATGGGGAGAGAGCGGTGCAGTGGGATTAGTTTGGGGATTGGTACAGGGCTATGGGGAGAGAGCGGGGCAGTGGGATTAGTTTGGGGATTGATACAGGGCTATGGGGAGAGAGCAGGACAATGGGATTAGTTTGGGATTGATACAGGGCAATGGGGATAGAGCGGGACAGTGGGATTAGTTTGGGGATTGATACAGGGCTATGGGGATAGAACGGGACAGTGGGATTAGTTTGGGGATTAATACTGGGCTATGGGGAGAGGGCGGGGCAGTGGGATTAGTTTGGGGATTGATACAGGGCTATGGGGAGAGAGCGGGACAGTGGGATTAGTTTGGGGATTGATACAGGGCTATGGGGAGAGAGCGGGGCAGTGGGATTAGTTTGGGGATTGATACAGGGCTATGGAGAGAGAGCGGGGCAGTGGGATTAGTTTGGGGATTGATACAGGGCTATGGGGAGTGAGCGGGACAGTGGGATTAGTTTGGGGATTGATACTGGGTTATGGGGAGAGAGTGGGATTAGTTTGGGGATTGATACTGGGTTATGGGGAGAGAGTGGGATTAGTTTGGGGATTGATACTGGGTTATGGGGAGAGAGCGGGACAGTGGGATTAGTTTGGGGATTGATACTGGGTTATGGGGAGAGAGTGGGATTAGTTTGGGGATTGATACTGGGTTATGGGGAGAGAGTGGGATTAGTTTGGGGATTGATACTGGGTTATGGGGAGAGAGTGGGACAGTGGGATTAGTTTGGGGATTGATACTGGGTTATGGGGAGAGAGTGGGATTAGTTTGGGGATTGATACTGGGTTATGGGGAGAGAGTGGGATTAGTTTGGGATTGATACTGGGTTATGGGGAGAGGGAACACAGGAAGAGGCAAAGAGATAGACAGGGAGGAGGGACAAAAGAATAAAGCAGAAATGGGGGAAGCAAAAAGGGGCAGATTGATACAAACAGGGAGAGGGGGAACGAGAGAGAGAGAGGTGCATAAAGGGAGAGAGAGAGAGATACGCAAAGAGAGAGAGCGAGCGGGAGAGGGGTCATAATATACGCAATGGGAGGGAGGACAGAGAAAACAGTCGAGAAGAGAGAGAGAACGAGAGAGGGACAAAGCAAGGAAAGTTGGAAGGGAGAGATGAAGGAAGAGGGACAGAACGAGAGGGAGTAAAGCTGCGGAGGGAGAGCAACAGAGAGAAAGAGTGACAAAGCGCGAGAGGAAAAGCAGAAATGGAGAGAGACAAACTGAGAGGAGATGAGGGGTGAGGCGAGAGACAGAGAGAGAGGGGAGGAGGATTGGGGAGAACAATGTCTGAGGATGTGATTCAGTCTGTGAGGATTCAGTTGTCCACCTCACCTCCCCAGCCCCCATCAGAAGTTGCTTTCAGCTGCGTCACAGAGAGTTTAATCCAGTGACCAGTGTCGGTTAAACTTCTCCTTAAATGGATGGAGTGGGACAATATCTGGCCCACCCTCCTCCACCCTCTCTCCCTCCCCCACCATTCCACCCAGCCTCGTCTGCACAGGCCACACGTTCACAACAACTGCTGCTCGTCATGTGTCACCATCAATATTGGCAAAGAGTTGGCACTGACTGGGAGGGGGCCCAGTCCCTCTCGGTTCCAGAAGCTTCCATGGGCACCTGCTGGGGAAGCAGATTGGTTCTCGCCATTGCGATCTGCAGTCTGTCAGCCTTCACCCGCTCCCTGTTACCGGAGTCCCACACTGGGGTTCGCCTCCGCCCCAAATCATGGGGCACTCTCCCCGTCCCCATCTCCGTAACCTCCTCCAGCCCCTACACCCTTCCCTGCCTCTGTAACTGAGGGAGCGCCGCATGTTGGGGGATCAGTAGTGAGGGAGTGCCGCACTGTTGGAGGGTCAGTACTGAGGGAGTGCCGCACTGTCGGAGGGTCAGCACTGAGGGAGTGCCGCACTGTCGGAGGGTCAGCACTGAGGGAGTGCCGCACTGTCGGAGGGTCAGTACTGAGGGAGCGCTGCACTGTTAGAGGGTCAGTACTGAGGGAGCACCGCACTGTCGGAGGGTCAGCACTGAGGGAGTGCCGCACTGTCGGAGGGTCAGTACTGAGGGAGCGCTGCACTGTTAGAGGGTCAGTACTGAGGGAGCGCCGCACTGTCGGAGGGTCAGTACTAAGGGAGCGCCGCACTGTCGGAGAGTCAGTACTGAGGGAGTGCTGCACTGTCGGAGAGTCAGTACTGAGGGAGCACCGCACTGTCGGAGGGTCAGTACTGAGGGAGTGCTGCACTGTCGGAGGGTCAGTACTGAGGGAGTGCTGCACTGTCGGAGGGTCAGTACTGAGGGAGCACCGCAGTGTCGGAGAGTCAGTACTGAGGGATGGCTGCACTGTCGGAGGGTCAGTACTGAGGGAGTCCCACACTGTTGGAGGGTCAGTACTGAGGGAGTCCCACACTGTCGGAGGGCCAGTATTGAGGGAGTGTTGCACTGAACAAAGTACAGCACAGGAACAGGCCCTTCGGCCCTCCAAGCCTGCGACGATCATATTGCCCGTCAACTAAAACATTTTGCACTTCCGGGGTCCGTATCCCTCTATTTCCATCCTATTCATGTATTTGTCAAGCTGCCTCTTAAACATCACTATCGTACCTGCTTCCACCGCCTCCTCTGGCAGCGAATTCCAGACACTCACTACCCTCTGTGTAAAAAAACTTGCCCCGAACATCTCCTCTATAGTTTTCTCCTCTCACCTTAAATCTATGTCCCCCAGTAATTGACTCTTCCACCCAGGGAAAAAGCTTCTGACTATCTACTCTGTCCACGCCACTCAGAATTTTGTAAACTTCTATCAAGTCGCCCCTCAATCTCCGTCGCTCTAGTGAGAACAATCCGAGTTTCTCCAACCTCTCCTCATAGCTAATAACCTCCAGACCAGGCAGCCTCCTGGTAAACCTCCTCTGCACCCTCTCCAACGCCTCCATATCCTTCTGGTAATGTGGCGACCAGAATTGCACGCAATATTCCAAGTGTGGCCTAACCATGACTTCCCAGCTTCTATACTCAATACCCCTGCCAATGAAGGCAAGCATGCCACATGCCTTCCTGAATACCTTATCCACCTTATTCACTTTCAGTGACCTGTGGACCTGTACACCCATTCCCTCTGCCCGTCGATGCACTTAAGGGTTCTGCCATTTACTGTATAATTCCTGCCTGTATTAGACCTTCCAAAATGCATTACCTCACATTTGTCCGGATTAAACTCCATCTGCCATTTCTCCGCCCAAGTCTCCAACCGATCCATATCCCGTTGTATCCTTTGACAATCCTCTTCACTATCTGCAACTCCTCCAACCTTAGTGTCGTCTGCAAACTTACTAATTAGCCCAGTTACATTTTCCTCCAAATCATTTATGTATACTACAAACAGCAAAGGTCCCAGCACTGATCCCTGCGGAACACCACTAGTCACAGCTCTCCATCCAGAAGAGCACCCTTCCACTGCTACCCTCTGTCTTCTATGACCAAGCCACTTGCGTATCCATCCTGCAGGCTCACCTCTGATCCCGTGCGACTCTACCTTCTGTACCAGTCTGCCATGAGGGACCTTGTCAAAGGCCTTACTGAAATCCATGTTTATAACATGCACTGCCCATCCATCATCGATCATCTTTGTCACTTCCTCGAAAAACTCGATCAAGTTAGTGAGACACGACCTCCGCTTCACAGAACCATGCTGCCTCTCACTAATACGCCCATTTGCTTCCAAATGGTAGTAAATCCGGTCACGAAGAATCTTCTCCAATAATTTCCCTACCACTGACGTAAGGCTCACCGGCCTGTAATTTCCTGGATTATCCCTGCTACCCTTCTTAAACAATGGAACAACATTGGCCATTCTCCAGTCCTCTGGGACCTCACCCGTAGCCAGTGAGGATACAAAGATTTCTGTCAAGGTCCCAGCAATCTCCTCCCTTGTCTCCCTCAGTACTCTGGGGTGGATCCCATCTGGCCCTGGGGACTTATCCACCTTAATATTCTTCAAGACGCTTAACGCCTCCTCTTTTTGGTTCTCAACATGATCCAGGCTATCTACACACTCTTCCCTAGACAAATCGACCGCTAAGTCCTTCTCTTTGGTGAATACTGATGAGAATCCGTCTAAAACCCGCCTAAAAGGCAAAAGGCCCCAGCCCTGCCCCTTAGTGACTCCCCTCCCCCCACTCCGAGCTCCTTTCGGTCACCGTGGTGACCCACCCGTGATGTCCTCTACCCCCAACCACGCACCCCCCCCACCCCCACCCCCTGCTCTGGCCTCAGGAGGTCCAGCAACATCACCGCTCCGGCTTGGGGGAGGGGGGGTGGCAGAGGTGGTCAGTGCCAACGCTGCACAGGAGAGGTTGGCCATCCAGTGGGGAAAGAGGGTGAATGATCTGATCTGTGCCCCCTCACCCCCCCCAGGGTAAGGCAACCATCTCGTCGCTCTGAACTCAGACCCTCACCAGCCCATCCCACACTCACTGGCATCTCCGTCACTGCCAGCTCGAGGGGCATCACCACTCACCCTCTCACACACACACCCCTCACATCTCCATCTGGCCTCATCTCCTCTGGAGCTGCCTCCTCAGCCCTCGCCCTCTTGAGGCCACTTACACAGATCCACATGTGCCCCCCCCCCACACACACACACACACCCACACACACCCCCTGGATACCCTCCTTCCCCAGTACAGCCCTCACCCTGCAGCCTCTTCCCTTGCCTGAGGCCTCTTCTCCAAGCAAGCCTGACCCCTGCAGCTATTGAAAAGCCCCCGCACCCCAACCCCTTGCCTTACGGCTGGTCTGGTAGGTAGAGACCTGCCCGTGAGCCCCCCCCCCACTGAAAGTGATGTGGTGCTGCCCGCGAGGCCTGTTGCTGATGCCCACAGGTACTGCCCGAAGCGAGGTGGGCACACAAAGCTCGAAGTCCCGGGGGAGAGGGAGGGGGGAGAGGGAGGGGGTGGGGGAGAGGGAGGGGGTCGGGGAGGGGCTGGGGGAGGGGGTGGGGGAGAGGGAGGGGGGTCGGGGAGGGGGTTGGGGAGGGGGTGGGGGAGGGGGAGTGGGAGGGGGAGGTGCTGGTGTGTTACAAACGAGGTCCCAGACGGTCGGGAACGTGGCCCCAGCATCGGCGAGCGGGATGGAGAATCCCAAACCGGCCTCAGGACCTGGCGAAGCCGGTATGTTGGCCGTCTCGCCACATCGTCCACTCACGGCCCCCAGCCCACCCCCACCCCACCCCACCCGAACGCGCCCAGCGCCGGCGGGCAGGGGGACATCCCGGCCTGCGTCCCGTCGGCTTCCATTCCGTTGACAAAGGCCCAGTGAGGGTGTCGCTCGGGAAGCCGATTCCTGCAGCAGCGAGGGGAGACCCTCCAGCCCCCACTTCGCTGACCAAGGGCTTTTTTTTTTATTGGTGAGTCTTTCACACATTCTCTGCCAGCGACTGCCCTGAGCTGCAGCCACCAGACTAACAGCTGTGATAAGAAGCTGACAGTGACAGTCCCATCTGCGCTGTCCCTGAAATAGCAGTTTTATTCTTTTCTTAATTCCTGGAATGAATAGAACGCTGAAGAGTGGGACAGGCTTGGCTGAGGTGTGCTTTAGCAAGGATAGAGTATACCCCAGGAATGGATTCACCAGCGCGTTTAATAGAATCCCCTCCCTGAACCTCTCTCTCTCTCTCTCTCTCTCTCTGCCATTAGGAAGATCCTTAAACTCAAACCCTCCAATCAAATTTTGCCACTCTGTCCGAGTATCTCCTCCTGTACCTCAGACTCAACTCTGTACCCGGTAACTCTCCTGGCGGAGCAGCCAGTGACTCCGCAGGTGATACAGGGACGAGGTTCAGATAGGCTTGGGGTGGTTTAGTGGCTCCCCCCCCCCCCCCGCCCCCCCACCACCACTTCCCTGTTACTCGAGAGGCCGGGGTTTCCAATCCCATCCTGCCTGTTTGAGAATTTCACTTCAGCCTGAACCCCTGAGCCGAGACGATACCCCCTCCTTCACCAGCACGGCCACTTCATTCCGATCGGTACCCTCGCCCACCTCTCTCCCTGCCTCATCTGCTCAGACCCTCGTCCCCGGCTTCACAACCCCCAAGTTCCTGACTGTCCAGCTCGCTGCCCAACTCTGGCCATGCCTAAAGCCCAAAATCCCACATCGTTGTTTTCAAATACATTCGTCACCCTCCTCACCACCCACCCATCTCTGTAACCTCCTCCAGCCCCTACACCCCTCCCTATCTCTGTAACCTCCTCCAGCCCCTACACCCCTCCCTATCTCTGTAACCTCCTCCAGCCCCTACACCCCTCCCTATCTCTGTAACCTCCTCCAGCCCCTACAACCCTCCCTATCTCTGTAAACCCTCTCCAGCCCCTACACCCCTCCCTAATCTGTAACCTCCTCCAGCCCCTACACCCTCCCTATCTCTGTAACCTCCTCCAGCCCCTACACCCCTCCCTATCTCTGTAACCTCCTCCAGCCCCTACACCCCTCCCTAATCTGTAACCTCCTCCAGCCCCTACACCCCTCCCTATCTCTGTAACCTCCTCCAGCCCCTACACCCCTCCCTATCTCTGTAACCTCCTCCAGCTCCTACACCCCCTCCCTATCTCTGTAACCACCCCCAGCCCCTACACCCCTCCCTATCTCTGTAACCTCCTCCAGCCCCTACACCCCTCCCTATCTCTGTAATCTCCTCCAGCCCCTACACCCCTCCCTATCTCTGTAACCTCCTCCAGCCCCTACACCCCCTCCCTATCTCTGTAACCTCCACCAGCCCCTACACCCCTCACTATCTCTGTAACCTGCTCCAACCCCTACACCCCTCCCTATCTCTGTAACCTCCTCCAGCCCCTACACCCCTCCCTATCTCTGTAACCTCCTCCAGCCCCTACACCCCTCCCTATCTCTGTAACCTCCTCCAGCCCCTACAACCCTCCGAGATCTCTGCGCTCCTCCAATTCCGGCCTCTTGCGCATCCTCCGATTCCCATCGCTCCACCATTGGTGGCCGTGCCTTCAGCTGCCTTGGGGGGGGTCCCTGAGCTCTGGAATTCCCTCCCTTAACATCCTCAGGAGTGACAGAGACCCCCGGGGTTGCTTCGCAGCTCCGACAGTTTGTAAGGTTGGGGGTGGGGGCGGGGGGCTCACAATTAGGGAAATAACCCTCGAGGATGACCCCCGAGGAATGAGCTCAGTCAGACATAGCAATGTGATCTTGAGTATGAAACTTCACATTCCTGACTTATTTAAGATTCCCACTGAACAGCCGGATTACCTTCTCCCCGACCTCCCAACCACTATTGGAATTCTCAGTCCAGCTGCTCGCCAGTCACCTGATATATCCCCCAAGGATTCATCTTCCTTCACTTTCACTGGCCTGTAACCCTCCCCAGAGACACTGCATCCCTCCCAGAACATCCTGTTACACCCGCGTTACTCACTGAGCACAGGCAACACTGTCAGGGCCCAGGCAAAGCCCCTCCAATGTGGGGTTTACCCCTCGCAAGCAGCTTAACAATGCAGAGATAAACTCAATCAGCATCCTGGGCTATGTGCATCGCAGGAATGGCTGGAAACAGCCAAGCTCTCAACGTGGCTCTCTCTGTCTCTGTCTCTGTCTCTGTCTCTCTCTCTTTCTCTCACTCGTTCTTTCTCTTCCTCTCTCTCTCTCTCTCTTTCTCTCTCTCTCTCTCTCGCTTTCACTCTTTTTCTCACTCTCTCTCACTCGCTCTTTCTCTCTTGCTCTTTCTCTCCTTCTGTCTCTCTCTCTCTTTCTCCCTCTCTCTCTCTTTCTCTCTCTCTATGTCTCTCACTCGCTCTTTATCTCCTCTCTTTTTCTGTGTCTCACATTCTCTCGCTTTTTCTTTCGCTCTCACTCTTTCTCTCTTTCTCTCTCTCACCTTCTCTCTCTGTCTCTTTCTCTCTCTCTTTCTCTCTTTTTCTCTCTCTCACCTTCTCTCTCTCTCTTTCTCTCTCTTGCCTTCTCTCTCTCTCTTCCTCTCTCTCTTTCTCTCTCTCACCTTCTCTCTCTGTCTCTTTCTCTCTCTCTTTCCCTCTTTCTTGCTCTCTTTTTCTCTCCATCCCTCTCTCTCACCTTCTCTCTCTCTCTTTCTCTCTCTTGCCTTCTCTCTCTCTCTTCCTCTCTCTTTCTCTATCTTTTTCTCTCTCTCGCCTTCTCTCTCTCTCTTTCTCTCTCTTGCCTTCTCTCTCTCTCTTCCTCTCTCTCTTTCTGTCTCTCACCTTCTCTCTCTGTCTCTTTCTCTCTCTCTTTCCCTCTTTCTTGCTCTCTCTTTCTCTCTCTCTTTTTCTCTCCCTCTCTTTCTCTCACTTTCTCTCTCTCCCTCTTTCTCTCTCAGCCACGTGGCCTCTTTCAAAGAAATAGTTTAACTGGCCAAACCCCCTTATTCACACCAGTCCCCAACAAGTCCTACAAATGGGGTGGGGTGGGGGGGGGGTGGGGAGGTGGGGGGAGTCAGTGATTAAGTTGCTCCTGATTTCCCATATTTGACTCCTGTTGCTTCAGAGGCCACACGTTCCCAACATTTGGCCCATCGAATCTGTTCTGTGGATGTGCTGGAACAATGTGGAACACATCCCACTGCCTGGCTCTTCCCCTGTAGGTTTGGAGCCATCGAGAGACTGTGACAGACACTGAGTGTGGTTTATAGAGACTGCGTGTGGTTTATATTCACTGGATGTGGTTTATATTCACTGGGTGTGGTTTATATTCACTGGGTGTGGTTTATATTCACTGGGTGTGTCTTATAGACACTGGGTGTGGTTTATAGACAATGGGAATGGTTTATAGACACTGGGTGTGGTTTATAGACACTGGGTGTGGTTTATAGACTCTGGGTGTGGTTTATAGACAGCAGGTGTGGTTTATAGACTCTGGGTGTGGGTTATAGATAGTGGATGTGGTTTATACAGTGGGTGTGTTTTATAAACACTGAGCATGGTTTATAGACATTGGGTGTGGTTTATAGACCCTGGGTGTGGTTTATAGACTCTGGGTGTGGTTTATAGACTCTGAGTGAGGTTTATAGGCAGCAGGTATGGTTTAAAGACACTGGGTGTGGATTATAGACACTGGGTGTGGTTTATAGACACTGGGTGTGGTTTATAGACTCTGGGTGTGGTTTATAGACTCTGGGTGTGGTTTATAGACACTGGGTGTGGTTTATAGACACTGGGTGTGGTTTATAGACTCTGGGTGTGATTTATAGACAAAGGGCATGGTTTATAGACTCTGGGTGTGGTTTATAGAAACTGGGTGTGGTTTATAGACAGCGGGTATGGTTTATAGACATTGGGTGTGGTTTATAGTCTGTGGGTGTGGTTAATATATACTGGGTGTGGTGTATAGAAAGCCGTTGTAGTTTATAGACAATGGATATGTTTTATAGACACTTGGTATTTTTTATAGACACGGTATGGTTTATAGACACTGGGTGTGGTTTATAGACACTGGGTGTGGTTTATAGACTCTGGGTGTGGTTTATAGACACTGGGTGTGGTTTATAGACCCGGGAAGTGGTTTATGAACAGCAGGTATGGTTTATTTTCACGTGGTGTGGTTTATATTATCTGAGTGAGGTTTATACACAGCAGGTGTGGTTTATAGACACTGGGTGTGGTTTATAGACACTGGGTGTGGTTTATAGACACTGGGTGTGGTTTATAGACTCTGGAGGTGGTTTATAGAGAGCGGGTGTGGTTTATAGAGAGTGGGTGTGGTTTATAGACACTGGGTGTGGTTTATATTCACTGGGTGTGGTTTATAGACTCTGGAGGTGGTTTATAGAGAGCGGGTGTGGTTTATAGAGACTGGGTGTGGTTTATAGACAGTGGGTGCGGTTTATAGGCAGCAGGTGTGGTTTATAGACAATGGGTGTGGTTTATAGACACTCGGTCTTCTTTATAGACACTGGGTGTGGTTTATAGACTCTGGGTTTGATTTATAGATGCTCATTTTAGTTTATACACACTAGGTGTGATTTAGAGACACTGGATTTGCTTTATAGACACTGGGTATAGTTTATAGACAGCAGGTGTGGTTTACATACACTGGCTGTGGTTTATAGAGACTGGTTGTGGTTTATAGGCACTGGGTGTGGTTTATAGACTCTGCTTGTGGTTTATAGATTCTAGGTGTGGTTTATAGTCTCTGGGTGTGATTTATAGACACTGGGTATGGTTTATAGACAGTGGGTGTGGATTATAGACAGCAGGTGTGGAATATAAACTCTGGGTATGGTTTAAGGCCACTGGCTGTGGTTTATAGATGCTGGGTGTGGTTTATAGACAGCAGGTGTGGTTTATAGACACTGGGTGTGGTTTATAGTCAGCAAGTGTGGTTTATATATACTGGATGTGGTTTATAGACACTGGGTGTGTTTTATAGACAGCAGGTGTGGTTTATAGACTCTGGGTGTGGTTTATAGACATTGGGTGTGGTTTATAGACACTGGGTGTGGTTTATAGACTCTGGTTGTGGTTTATAGAGAGTGGTTGTGGTTTATAGACACGGTGTGGTTTATAGAGACTGGGTGTGGTTTATAGACACTGGGTGTGGTTTATATACAGCAGGTGTGGTTTATAGACTCTGGGTGTGGTTTATAGACTCTGGGTGTGGTTTATAGACAGCAGGTGTGGTTTATAGACACTGGGTGTGGTTTATAGACAGCAGGTGTGGTTTATAGACAGCGGGTGTGGTTTATAGACACAGGTTGTGGTTTATAGAGACTGGTTGTGGTTTATAGACACTGGGTGTGGTTTATAGACACTGGGTATGGTTTATAGTCACTGGGTGTGGTTTATAGACAACGGGTGTTGTTGATAGACACTGACTGTGGTTTATAGACACTGCGTGTAGTTTATAAACTCTGGGTGTGGTTTATAGACAATGGGTATGGCTTATAGATGCTCATTTTTGTTTATATAGACTAGGTGAGGTCCAGAGACAGTGTATTTGGTTTATACACACTGGGTATATTTTATTGACATTGGGTGTGGTTTATAGACAGTGGGAGTGGTTTATCGACTCTGGGTGTCTTTTATAGACACTGGGTGTGGTTTATAGACACTGGGTGTGTTTTATAGACACTGGGTGTGGTTTATAGGATCTGGGTGTGGTTTATAGACACTGGGAGTGGTTTATAGACACTGGGTGTGTTTTATAGACACTGGGTGTGGTTTATCAGATCTGGGTGTGGTTTATAGACACTGGGAGTGGTTTATAGACACTGGGTGTGATTTATAGACATCGGGTGTGGTTTAAAGACATTGGGTGTGGTTTATAGACACTGGGTGTGGTTTATAGACTCTGGGTGTTGTTTATAGACACTGGGTGTGGTTTATAGACACTGGGTGTGGTTTATAGGCAGCAGGTGTTGTTTATAGACACTGGGTGTGATTTATGGACACTGGGGATGGTTTATAGACAGCGGGTGTGATTTATAGACACTGGGTGTGGTTTATAGACTCTGGGAGTGCTTTTAGGCCACTGGCTGTGGTTTATAGACCCTGGGTGTGGTTTATTGACACTAGGTGTGGTTAATAGAATCTGGGTGTGGTTAAATACAGCAGGTGTGGTTTATTGACACAGGGTGTGATTTATAGACACTGGGTATGGTTTATAGATACTGTTTGTGATTTATAGACACTGGGTGTAGTTTATGGACAGTGGGTGTGACTTATAGACACTGGGTGTGGTTTATAGAGACTGGGTGTGGTTTATAGACACTGGGTGAGGTTTATAGTCACTAGGTGTGGTTTATAGACACTGGATGTGGTTTATAGAGACTGGGTGTGGTTTATAGACACTGGGTGTAGTTTATAGACTCTGGGTGTGGTTTATATACACTGGGTTTGATTTATAGACATCGGGTGCGGTTTAAAGACACTGGGTGTGGTTTACAGATTCTATGTGCGGTTTATAGACAGCGGGTGTGGTTTATAGACACTCGGTGTGGTGTATAGACACTGGGAGTAGTTTATAGACGCCGGGTGTGGTTTATAGGCACTGGGTGTGGTTTATGGACACTGGGGATGGTTTATAGTCAGTGGGTGTGGTTTATACACACAGAGTGTGGCTTATAGACACTGGGTGTGTTTTATACACAGCGGGTGTGAGTTATAGACTCTGGGTGTGGTTTATAGACACTGGGTGTGTTTTATAGACACTGGGTATGGTTTATAGACACTGGGTGTGGTTTATGGACACTGGGTGTGGTTTATAGACACTGGGTGTGATTTATAGGCACTGGGTGTGGTTTATGGACACTGGGGATGGTTTATAGTCAACGGGTGTGGTTTATACACACAGGGTGTGGCTTATAGACACTGGGTGTGTTTTATAGACAGCGGGTGTGAGTTATAGACTCTGGGTGTGGTTTATAGACACTGGGTGTGTTTTATAGACTCTGGGTGTGATTTATACACACTGGGTTTGAATTATAGACATCGGGTGCAGTTTAAAGACACTGGGTGTGGTTTATAGATTCTATGTGTGGTTTATAGACAGCGGGTGTGGTTTACAGATTCTATGTGTGGTTTATAGACAGTGGGTTTGGTTTACAGATTCTATGTGTGTTTTATAGACAGCGGGTGTGGTTTATAGACAGCGGGTGTGGTTTATAGACACTGGGTGTGATGTATAGACTCTGGGTGTAGTTTATAGATGCTGGGTGTCGTTTATAGCCCCTTGGTGTGGTTTATAGACACTGGATTTGGTTTAGAGAAATTGGGTATAGTTTATAGAAACTAGGTGTGGTTTATATTCACTGGGTGTGGTTTATAGACAGTGGGTGTGGTTTATAGACTCTGGGTGTGGTTTATAGACAACGGGAGTAGTCTATAAACACTGGGTGTGGTTCCTAGACAATGGGTATTGTTTATAGACACTGGGTGTGGTTTGTAGACAGTGGGTGTGGTTTATAGACACTGGGTGTGGATTATAGACAGCGGGTGTGGTTTGTATATACTGGGTGTGGTTTGTAGACAGTGGGTGTGGTTTATAGACAATGGGAGTAGTCTATAAACACTGGATGTGGTTCCTAGACAATGGGTATTGTTTATAGACAATGCATATGGTTCATAGACACCGCGTGTGGATTATAGAGCCTGAGTGTGGTTTATAGACAGTGGGTTTGGTTTAGAGACAGTGGGTTTGGTTTAGAGACTCTGTGTGTGGTTTTTCGATTCTGGGTGTGATGTATAGATGCTCATGTTAGTTTCTATAGACTAGGTGTGATTTAGAGACACTGGATTTGGTTTATAGACACTGGGTATCGTTTATAGACACTAAGTGTGGTTTATATTCACTGGGTGTGGTTTATAGACAGCAGGTGTGGTTTATAGTCTCTGGGTGTGGTTTATAGACACTGGGTGTGATTTATTGCAGTGGGTGTGGTTTATAGACTCTGGGTGTGGTTTATATACAGCGGGTGTGGTTTATAGACACTGGGTGTGGTTTATAGACTCTGGGTGTGGTTTATATACAGCGGGTGTGGTTTATAGACACTGGGTGTGGTTTATAGACTCTGGGTGTGGTTTATATACAGCGGGTGTGGTTTATAGACACTGGGTGTGGTTTATAGATTGTAGGTGCGGTTTATAGACAGCGGGTGTGGCTTATAGACACTGGGTGTGGTCTATAGAGACTGGGTGTGTTTTATATGCAGCAGGTGTGGTTTATAGGCACTGGGTGTGGTTTATAAGCTCTGGGTGTGTTTTATAGACATCGGGTCTGATTTTTAGACATCGGGTGTGGTTTATAGATTCTAGGTTTGGTTTATAGACAGTGGGTGTGGTTTATAAACACTCGGTGTGGTTTACAGAGAGCGGGTGTGGTTTATAGACAGCGGGTGTGGTTTATAGACACCGGGTGTGGTGTATAGACTTTGGGTGTAGTTTATAGATGCTGGGTGTCGTTGATAGCCCCTTGGTGTGGTTTATAGACTCTGGGTGTGGTTTATAGACACAGGGTGTGGTTTATAGACAGCGGGTGTGGTTTATAGACACTGGGTGTGGTGTATAGACTTTGGGTGTAGTTTATAGATGCTGGGTGTCGTTTATAGATGCTGGGCGTAGTCTATAAACACTGGGAGTGGTTCATAGACAATGGGTGTGGTTTATAGACACTGGTTGTGGTTTATAGACAGTGGTTGTGGTTTATAGACACTGGGTGTGGTTTGTAGACAGTGGGTGTGGTTTATAGACACTGGGTGTGGTGTATAGACTTTGGGTGTAGTTTATAGATGCTGGGTGTCGTTTATAGCCCCTTGGTGTGGTTTATAGACTCTGGGTGTGGTTTATATACAGCAGGTGTGGTTTATATACAGCAGGTGTGGTTTATATATACTGGGTGTGGTTTATATACAGCAGGTGTGGTTTATATATACTGGGTGTGGTTTATATACAGCAGGTGTGGTTTATATATACTGGGTGTGGTTTTATAGACACTGGGTGTGGTTTATAGACACAGGGTGTGGTTTATATACAGCAGGTGTGGTTTATATATACTGGGTGTGGTTTATAGACACTGCGTGTGGCTTATAGCCCCTTGGTGTGGTTTATAGACACTGGGTGTGGTTTATATATACTGCGTGTGGTTTACAAGCTCTGGGTGTGATTTATAGACACTGGGTGTGATGTATAGATGCTCATTTTAGTTTCTATAGACTAGGTGTGATTTAGAGATACTGGGTATAGTTTATAGACACTAGATGTGGTTTATATTCACTGTGTGTGGTTTATAGACAGCAGGTGTGGTTTATAGACTCTGGGTGTGGTTTATAGACACTGGGTGTGGTTTATAGACACTGGGTGTGGTTTATAGACACTGGCTGTGTTTTATAGACACTAGGTGTGATTTATTGCAGTGGGTGTGATTTATAGACATCGGGTGTGGTTTAAAGACATTGGGTGTGGTTATAGATTCTAGGTGCGGTTTATAGACAGTGGGTATGGTTTATAGACACTGGGTGTGGTTTATAGACAGTGGGTGTGGTTTATAGACACTTGGTGTGGTTTACAGACAGCGGGTGTGGTTTATAGACAGTGGGTGTCGTTAATGGACACTGGGGATGGTTTATAGACAGTGGGTATGGTTTATAGACACTGGGTGTGGTTTATAGACAGTGGGTGTGATTTATAGACACTGGGTGTGGTTTATATACAGCGGGTGTGGTTTATAGACACTGGGTGTCGTTAATGGACACTGGGGATGGTTTATAGATAGTGGGTGTGGTTTATAGACACTGGTAATGTTTATAGACTCTGGGTGTGGTTTAGTGACAGTGGGTGTGGTTTATAGACTCTGGGTGTGGTTTATAGACACTGGTTGTTGTTTATATATACTGCGTGTGGTTTGCAGGCTCTGTGTGTGGTTTATGAACATTGTGTGTGATTTATGCAATGGGTGTCATTTATAGATACTGGTGTGGTTTATAATCTCTGGGTGTAGTTTATAGACACTGGGTGTGGTTTATATATACGGCGTGTGGTTTACAAGCTCTGGGTGTGATTTATAGACACTGGGTGTGTTTTATAGACACTAGGTGTGATTTATTGCAGTGGATGTGATTTATAGACATCGGGTGTGGTTTAAAGACATTGGGTGTGGTTTATAGATTCTAGGTGCAGTTTATAGACAGTGGGTATGGTTTATAGACACTGGGTGTGGTTTATAGACAGTGGGTGTGGTTTATAGACTCTGGGTGTGGTTTATATACAGCAGGTGTGGTTTATATATACTGGGTGTGGTTTATAGACACTGGGTGTGGTTTATAGCCCCTTGGTGTGGTTTATAGACACAGGGTATGGTTTATATACAGCAGGTGTGGTTTATAGACTCTTGGTGTGATTTATACACACTGGGTGTGATTTATAGACATCGGGTGTGGTTTAAAGACATCGGGTGCAGTTTATAGACAGTGGGTGTGGTTTATAAACACTCGGTGTGGTTTACAGACAGCGGGTGTGGCTTATAAACACTCGGTGTGGTTTACAGACAGCGGGTGTGGTTTATAAACACTCGGTGTGGTTTACAGACAGCGGGTGTGGTTTATAGAGACTGGGTGTGATTTATTACAGTGGGTGTGGTTTATAGACTCTGGGTGTGGTTTATAGACACTGGGTGTGATTTATTACAGTGGGTGTGGTTTATAGACTCTGGGTGTGGTTTATAGACACTGGTTGTGGTTTATATACAGCGGGTGTGGTTTATAGACACTGGGTGTCGTTTATGGACACTGGGGATGGTTTATAGATAGTGGGTGTGGTTTATAGACACTGGTAATGTTTATAGACTCTGGGTGTGGTTTAGAGACAGTGGGTGTGGTTTATAGACTCTGGGTGTGGTTTATAGACACTGGGTGTGGTTTATAGACACTGGTTGTTGTTTATATATACTGCGTGTGGTTTACAGGCTCTGTGTGTGGTTTATGAACATTGTGTGTAATTTATGCAATGGGTGTGGTTTATAGATACTGGTGTGGTTTATAAACTCTGGGTGTAGTTTATAGACACTGGGTGTGGTTTATATATACTGCGTGTGGTTTACAAGCTCTGGGTGTGATTTATAGACACTGGGTGTGATGTATAGATGCTCATTTTAGTTTCTATAGACTAGGTGTGATTTAGAGATACTGGGTATAGTTTATAGAGACTAGGTGTGGTTTATATTCACTGTGTGTGGTTTATAGACAGCAGGTGTGGTTATAGACTCTGGGTGTGGTTTATAGACACTGGGTGTGTTTTATAGACACTGGGTGTGATCTATTGCAGTGGGTGTGGATTATAGACAACGGGCGTAGTCTATAAACACTGGGAGTGGTTCATAGACAATGGGTGTGGTTTATAGACAGTGGTTGTGTTTTATAGACACTGGGTGTGGTTTATAGACACTGGGTGTGGTTTATAGACACTGGTTGTGGTTTTTAGACACTGGGTGTGGTTTATAGATCCTAGATATGTTTTATAGATGCTCATTTTTGTTTATTTAGACTTGGTGTGGTTTAGAGTCACTGGATTTTGTTTATACACACTGGGTATATTTTATAGACACTGGGTGTGTTTTATATTCACTGGGTGTGGTTTACAGACACTGGGTGTGGTTTATAGACAGTGGGTGTGGTTTATATTCACTAGGTGTGGTTTATAGACACTGGGTGTGGTTTATAGACAGCGGGTGTGGTTTATAGACACTGGGTGTGGTGTATAAACTCTGGGTGTGCTTTTAGGCCACTGGCTGTGGTTTATAGACCCTTGGTGTGGTTAATAGACTCTGGGTGTGGTTTATATACAGCAGGTGTGGTTTATAGACAGCCGGTGTGGTTTATAGACAGTGGGTGTGGTTTACAGACAGCGGGTGTGGTTTATAGACACTGGGTGTGGTGTATAAACTCTGGGTGTAGTTTATAGATGCCGGGTGTCGTTTATAGCCCCTTGGTGTGGTTTATAGACACTGGGTGTGGATTATAGACACTGGGTGTGGATTATAGACACTGGGTGTGGTTTATAGACACTGGGTGTGATGTATAGATGCTCATTTTAGTTTCTATAGACTAGGTGTGATTTAGAGATACTGGATTTGGTTTATAGACACTAGGTGTGGTTTATAAACACTGGGTGTGGTTTATAGATTGTAGGTGTAGTTTATAGACAGTGGGTGTGACTTATAGACACTGGATGTGGTTTATAGAGACTGGGTGTGGTTTATAGACACTGGGTGTAGTTTATAAACTCTGGGTGTGGTTTATATACAGCAGGTGTGGTTTATAGACTCTAGGTGTGATTTATAGACACTGGGTGTGGTTTATAGATTGTAGGTGTAGTTTATAGACAGTGGGTGTGACTTATAGACACTGGGTGTGGTTTATAGAGACTGGGTGTGGTTTATAGACACTGGGTGTGGTTTATAGTCACTGGGTGTAGTTTATAAACTCTGGGTGTGGTTTATATACAGCAGGTGTGGTTTATAGACTCTGTGTGTGATTTATACACACTGGGTTTGATTTATAGACATCGGGTGCGGTTTAAAGACACTGGGTGTGGTTTACAGATTCTAGGTGCGGTTTATAGACAGTGGGTGTGGTTTATAGACAGTGGGTGTGGTTTACAGACAGCGGGTGTGGTTTATAGACACTGGGTGTGGTTTATCGACACTAGGTGTGGTTAATAGACACTGGGTGTGGTTTACAGATTCTAGGTGCGGTTTATAGACAGTGGGTGTGGTTTATAGACAGTGGGTGTGGTTTATATACAGCAGGTGTGGTTTATAGACTCTGGGTGTGATTTATAGACACTGGGTGTGGTTTATAGACAGCGGGTGTGGTTTGTATATACTGGGTGTGGTTTGTAGACAGTGGGTGCGGTTTATAGACAATGGGAGTAGTCTATAAACACTGGGTGTGGTTCCTAGACAATGGGTATTGTTTATAGACACTAGGTATGGTTTTTAAACTCTAGGTGTGGTTTATAGACACTGGATGTGGTTTATAGACACTGGTTGTGGTTTTTAGACACTGGGTGTGGTTTAAAGATCCTGGATATGTTTTATAGATGCTCATTTTTGTGTATTTAGACTGTTGTTTATTTAGAGTCACTGGATTTTGTTTATACACACTGGGTATATTTTGTAGACACTGGGTGTGGTTTATATTCACTGGGTGTGGTTTAGGGACAGTGGGTGTGGTTTAGATTCGCTGGGTGTCGTTTATAGACACTGGGTGTGGTTTATAGACAGTGGGTGTGGTTTATATTCACTGGGTGTGGTTTATAGACACTGGGTGTGGTTTATAGACACTGGGTGTGGTTTATAGACACTGGGTATATTTTATAGACACTGGGTGTGGTTTATAGACACTGGGTGTGGTTTATAGACACTGGGTATATTTTATAGACACTGGGTGTTGTTTATATTCACTGGGTGTGGTTTATAGACACTGGGTGTGGTTTATAGACACTGGGTGTGGTTTATGGACACTGGGTGTGATTTATAGATGCTCATGTTAGTTTCTATAGACTAGGTGTGGTTTAGAGACACTGGATTTGGTTTAGAGAAACTGGGTATAGTTTATAGAAACTAAGTGTGGTTTATATTCACTGGCTGTGGTTTATAGACAGCAGGTGTGGTTTATAGACTCTGGGTGTGGTTTATAGACACTGGGTGTGATTTATTACAGTGGGTGTGGTTTATAGACAGCAGGTGTGGTTTATAGACTCTGGGTGTGGTTTATAGACACTGGCTGTGATTTATTACAGTGGGTGTGGTTTATAGACACTGGGTGTGGTTTATAGACATTGGGTGTGGTTTAGAGACACTGGGTGTGGTTTATATTCACTGGGTTTGGTTTATAGACAGTGTGTTTGGTTTAGAGACAGTGGGTTTGGTTTAGAGACACTGGATTTGGTTTAGAGAAACTGGGTATCGTTTATAGACACTGGGTGTGGTTTATATTCACTGGGTGTGATTTATAGACACTGGGTGTGGTTTATAGACACTGGGTGTGATTTATAGACACTGGGTGTGATGTATAGATGCTCATGTTAGTTTCTATAGACTAGGTGTGATTTAGAGACATTGGATTTGGTTTAGAGAAACTGGGTATCGTTTATAGACACTGGGTGTGGTTTATATTCACTGGGTGTGGTTTATAGACAGCAGGTGTGGTTTGTATATACTGGGTGTGGTTTGTAGACAGTGGGTGTGGTTTATAGACAATGGGAGTAGTCTATAAACACTGGGTGTGGTTCCTAGACAATCGGTATTGTTTATAGACACTGGGTATGGTTTTTAAACTCTGGGTGTGGTTTATAGACACTGGGTGTGGTTTATAGACACTGGGTGTGGTTTAGAGACAGTGGGTGTGGTTTATAGATACTGGGTGTGATTTATAGACACTGGGTGTGCTTTATAGATTGTAGGTGTAGTTTATAGACACTGGGTGTGGTTTATAGAGACTGGGTGTGGTTTATAGACACTGGGTGTGGTTTATAGTCACTGGGTGTAGTTTATACACACTGGGTTCGATTTATAGACATCGGGTGCAGTTTAAAGACACTGGGTGTGGTTTACAGATTCTATGTGCGGTTTATAGACAGTGGGTGTGGTTTATAAACACTCGGTGTGGTTTACAGACAGCGGGTGTGGTTTATAGACAGTGGGTGTGGTTTATAGACAGCTGGTGTGGTTTATAGACAGCTGGTGTCGTTTATAGGCACTGGGTGTGATGTATAGACTCTGGATGTAGTTTATAGACTCTGGGTGTGGTTTATAGCCCCTTGGTGTGGTTTAAAGACACTGGATGTGGATTATAGACAGCGGGTGTGGTTTGTATATACTGGGTGTGGTTTATAGACACTGGGTGTGGTTTATAGACTCTGGGTGTGGTTTATAGCCCCTTGGTGTGGTTTATAGACACTGGGTGTGGTTTATAGACAGCTGGTGTGGTTTGTATATACTGGGTGTGGTTTGTAGACAGTGGGTGTGGTTTATAGACAATGGGAGTAGTCTATAAACACTGGGTGTGGTTCCTAGACAATGGGTATTGTTTATAGACACTAGGTATGGTTTTTAAACTCTAGGTGTGGTTTATAGACACTGGGTGTGGTTTATAGACAGTGGGTGTGGTTTAGAGACAGTGGGTGTGGTTTATAGACTCTGGGTGTGGTTTATAGATTCTGGGTGTGTTTTATACACACTGGGTGTGATTTATATATATTGGGTGTGGTTTATATTCACTGGGTGTGGGTTATAGATTCTGGGTGTGTTTTATAGATAGTGGGTGTGGTTTATAGACACTGGTGATGTTTATAGACAGCGGGTGTGGGTTATAGACAGTGGGCGTGGTTTAGAGACAGTGGGTGTGTTTTATAGACAGTGGGTGTGGTTTAGAGACACTGGTTGTGGTTTATAGACTCTGGGTGTGGTTTATAGACACTGGTTGTTGTTCATATATACTGCGTGTGGTTTACAGGCTCTGTGTGTGGCTTATGAACATTGTGTGTGATTTATGCAATGGGTGTGGTTTATAGATACTGGTGTGCTTTATAAACTCTGGGTGTAGTTTATAGACACTGGGTGTGGTTTATATATACTGCGTGTGGTTTACAAGCTCTGGGTGTGATTTATAGACACTGGGTGTGATGTATAGATGCTCATTTTAGTTTCTATAGACTAGGTGTGATTTAGAGATACTGGGTATAGTTTATAAACGTTAGGTGTGGTTTATATTCACTGTGTGTGGTTTATAGACAGCAGGTGTGGTTTATAGACTCTGGGTGTGGTTTATAGACACTGGGTGTGTTTTATAGACACTGGGTGTGATTTATTGCAGTGGGTGTGGTTTATAGACTCTGGGTTTGGTTTATATACAGCGGGTGTGGTTTATAGACACTGGGTCTGGTTTATAGATTGTAGGTGCGGTTTATAGACAGCGGGTGTGGCTTATAGACACTGGATGTAGTTTATAGAAACTGGGTGTGTTTTATAGACAGCAGATCTGGTTTATAGGCACTGGGTGTGGTTTATAGACACTGGGTGTGATTTATAGACACTGGTTGTGGTTTATGGACACTGGGGATGGTTTATAGTCAGCGGGTGTGGTTTATACACACAGGGTGTGGCTTATAGACACGGTGTGTGTTGTAGACAGCGGGTGTGAGTTATAGACTCTGGGTGTGGTTTATAGACAGTGGGTGTGGTTTATAGACTCTGGGTGTGAATTATAGACAACGGGAGTAGTCTATAAACACTGGGTGTGGTTTATAGACAGTGGGTATGGTTTATAGACACTGGATGTGGTTTATAGACACTGGTTGTGGTTTTTAGACACTGGGTGTGGTTTATAGATCCTGGATATGTTTTATAGATGCTCATTTTTGTTTATTTAGACTTGGTGTGGTTTAGAGTCACTGGATTTTGTTTATACACACTGGGTATATTTTATAGACACTGGGTGTGGATTATATTCACTGGGTGTGGTTTAGAGACAGTGGGTGGGGTTTATATTCACTGGGTGTGGTTTATAGACACTGGGTGTGGTTTATATTCACTGGGTGTGGTTTATAGACAGTGGGTGTGGTTTATAGACACTGGGTGTGGTTTATAGACACTGGGTATATTTTATAGACACTGGGTGTGGTGTTTAGACAGTGGGTATATTTTATAGACACTGGGTGTGGTTTATAGACAGTGGGTGTGGTTTATAGACAGTGGGTGTGGTTTAGAGACTCTGTGTGTGGTTTTTCGATTCTGGGTGTGATGTATAGATGCTCATTTTAGTTTCTATAGACTAGGTGTGATTTAGAGACACTGGATTTGGTTTAGAGAAACTGGGTATAGTTTATAAACGCTAGGTGTGGTTTATATTCACTGTGTGTGGTTTATAGACAGCAGGTGTGGTTTATAGACTCTGGGTGTGGTTTATAGACACTGGGTGTGGTTTATAGACACTGGGTGTGGTTTAGAGACAGTGGGTGTGGTTTATAGACACTGGGTGTAGTTTAGAGACAGTGGGTGTGGTTTATAGACACTGGGTATATTTTATAGACACTGGGTGTGGTTTATATTCACTGGGTGTGGTTTATAGACAGTGGGTGTGGTTTATAGACACTGGGTGTGGTTTATATTCACTGGGTGTGGTTTAGAGACAGTGGGTGTGGTTTAGAGACAGTGGGTTTGGTTTAGAGACTGTGTGTGGTTTTTCGATTCTGGGTGTGATGTATAGACACTGGGTGTGATGTATAGATGCTCATGTTAGTTTCTATAGACTAGGTGAGGTTTAGAGATACTGGGTATAGTTTATAAACGCTAGGTGTGGTTTATATTCACTGTGTGTGGTTTATAGACAGCAGGTGTGGTTTATAGACTCTGGGTGTGGTTTATAGACACTGGTTGTTGTTTATATATACTGTGTGTGGTTTACAGGCTCTGTGTGTGGTTTATGAACATTGTGTGTGATTTATGCAATGGGTGTGGTTTATAGATACTGGTGTGGTTTATAATCTCTGGGTGTAGTTTATAGACACTGGGTGTGGTTTATATATACTGCATGTGGTTTACAAGCTCTGGGTGTGATTTATAGACACTGGATGTGGTTTATAGACACTGGTTGTTGTTTATATATACTGTGTGTGGTCTACAGGCTCTGTGTGTGGTTTATGAACATTGTGTGTGATTTATGCAATGGGTGTGGTTTATAGATACTGGTGTGGTTTATAATCTCTGGGTGTAGTTTATAGACACTGGGTGTGGTTTATATATACTGCGTGTGGTTTACAAGCTCTGGGTGTGGTTTATAGACACTGGGTGTGGTTTATAGACACTGGGTGTGATTTATAGATGCTCATGTTAGTTTCTATAGACTAGGTGTGATTTAGAGACACTGGATTTTGTTTAGAGAAACTGGGTATAGTTTATAGACACTAAGTGTGCTTTATATTCACTGGGTGTGGTTTATAGACAGCAGGTGTGGTTTATAGTCTCTGGGTGTGGTTTATAGACACTGGGTGTGATTTATTACAGTGGGTGTGGTTTTTAGACACTAAGTGTGGTTTATAGACACTGGGTGTGGTTTATAGACGGCAGGTGTGGTTTATAGACACTGGGTGTGGTTTATAGACAGCAAGTGTGGTTTATAGACTCTGGGTGTGGTTTATAGACACTGGGTGTGGTTTAGAGACAGTGGGTTTGGTTTAGAGACTCTGTGTGTGGTTTTTCGATTCTGGGTGTGATGTATAGATGCTCATTTTAGTTTCTATAGACTAGGTGTGATTTAGAGACACTGGATTTGGTTTATAGACACTGGGTATCGTTTATAGACACTGGGTGTGGTTTATATACAGTGGGTGTGGTTTATAGACTCTGAATGTTGTTTATTACAGTGGGTGTGGTTTATAGGCTCTGGGTCTGGTTCATAGACACTGGGTGTGGTTTATATATACTGCGTGTGGTTTACAAGCTCTGGGTGTGATTTATAGACACTGGGTGTGATGTATAGATGCTCATTTTAGTTTCTATAGACTAGGTGTGATTTAGAGATACTGGGTATAGTTTATAGACACTAGATGTGGTTTATATTCACTGTGTGTGGTTTATAGACAGCAGGTGTGGTTATAGACTCTGGGTGTGGTTTATATTCACTGTGTGTGGTTTATAGACAGCAGGTGTGGTTTATAGATACTGGGTGTGGTTTATAGACACAAGGTGCGGTTTATAGACACCGGGTGTGGTTTATAGACACAGGGTGTGGTTTATAGACAGCAGGTGTGGTTTATAGACTCTGGGTGTGGTTTATATACAGCGGGTGTGGTTTCTAGATTCTGGGTGTTTTTTATAGACAGCAGGTGTGGTTTATAGACACTGGGTGTGTTTTATAACACTGGGTATGGTTTATAGACAGCGGGTTTATACAGACTGGGGTAGATTTTGCGTTGAATGGGTGGGTGCAGGTCCGAGCTGCTCGGTTGTGAAGTGACGAGTGATGAAGTCGGGCATTTCATTGATAGCCTGTCTGTCCCATGTGGGGGGCACGTTTTTAACATTGCCAGCGTGTTTTTATGTTTAATGTTATAAACCTTCACTTTCCGGAGGCAGATTCTGTGCCTCAGGGAACTTTCACTGTGGGGAACTCGGGCACAGCTGTGAACATCAGCGCTTGTCCTGACACACCCACCCCGGCCGCTCGCTTCACCCTGTCTGGCTGCTTGTTGGCGGCCAGCGTGAAATCAATATCAGGGCCCGATCGCGATGGCAGACGGGTTCGGGACGGCAGACGGGTTCGGGATGGCAGACGGGTTCGGGATGGCAGACGGGTTCACAACTACAGACGGGTTTCTGACGGCAGATGGGTTTGCAACTGAAGACGGTTTCAGGACAGCAGATGGGTTCGTGACTGCAGATGGGTTAGTGATGGCAGACGGGTTCAGGACAGCAGACGGGTTTGGGACGTCAGACGGGTTGGCGACGGCAGACGGGTTCAGGACAGCAGACGGGTTTGGGACGTCAGACGGGTTGGCGACGGCAGACGGGTTGGCGATGGCAGACGGGTTCAGGACAGCAGACGGGTTTGGGACGTCAGATGGGTTGGCGACTGCTGACAGGTTCAGGGCAGCAGACGGGTTTGTGACTGCTGACGGGTTTGCCCATCTGACAATGTACAAATCCTGGCCTGGGTGTGGTTTATAGACACTGGTTGTGGTTTATAGAGACTGGGTGCGGTTTATAGAGACTGGGTGCAGTTTATAGAGACTGGGTACGATTTATAGACACTGGTTGTGGTTTATAGAGACTGGGTGCAGTTTATAGAGACTGGGTGCAGTTTATTGAGACTGGGTACAATTTATAGACACTGGTTATGGTTTATAGAGACTGGGTGCGGTTTATAGAGACTGGGTGCGGTTTATAGAGACTGGGTACGGTTTATAGAGACTGGGTGCGGTTTATTGAGACTGGTTGTGGTTTATAGAGACTGGGTATGGTTTATTGAGATTGGGTGCGGTTTATAGACAGTGGCTGTGGTTTAGAGACAGTGGGTTTGGTTTAGAGACTCTGTGTGTGGTTTTTCGATTCTGGGTGTGATGTATAGATGCTCATTTAGTTTCTATAGACTAGGTGTGGTTTAGAGATACTGGGTATAGTTTATAAATGCTAGGTGTGTTTTATATTCACTGTGTGTGGTTTATAGACAGCAGGTGTGGTTTATAGACTCTGGGTGTGGTTTATAGACACTGGTTGCTGTTTATATATAGTGCGTGTGGTTTACAGGCTCTGTGTGTGGTTTATGAACATTGTGTGTGATTTATGCAATGGGTGTGGTTTATAGATACTGGTGTGGTTTATAAACTCTGGGTGTGATTTATAGACACTGGGTGTGATGTATAGATGCTCATGTTAGTTTCTATAGACTAGGTGTGATTTAGAGACACTGGATTTGGTTTAGAGAAACTGGGTATAGTTTATAGACACTAAGTGTGCTTTATATTCACTGGGTGTGGTTTATAGACAGCAGGTGTGCTTTATAGTCTCTGGGTGTGGTTTATAGACACTGGGTGTGATTTATTACAGTGGGTGTGGTTTATAGACACTAAGTGTGGTTTATAGACACTGGGTGTGGTTTATAGACACTGGATGTGGTTTATAGACAGCAGGTGTGGTTTATAGACTCTGGGTGTGGTTTATAGACACTGGGTGTGTTTTATAGACACTGGGTGTGGTTTATAGATCCTGGGTGTGGTTTATAGACACTGGGTGTTGTTTATAGACAATGCATATGGTTCATAGACACCGCGTGTGGATTATAGAGCCTGAGTGTGGTTTAGAGACAGTGGGTTTGGTTTAGAGACTCTGTGTGTGGTTTTTCGATTCTGTGTGTGATGTATAGATGCTCATTTTAGTTTCTATAGACTAGGTGTGATTTAGAGACACTGGATTTGGTTTATAGACACTGGGTATCGTTTATAGACACTGGGTGTGGTTTATATACAGTGGGTGTGGTTTATAGACTCTGGATGTTGCTTATATACAGTGGGTGTGGTTTATAGGCTCTGGGTCTGGTTCATAGACACTTGGTGTGGTTTATATATACTGCGTGTGGTTTACAAGCTCTGGGTGTGATTTATAGACACTGGGTGTGATGTATAGATGCTCATTTTAGTTTCTATAGACTAGGTGTGATTTAGAGATACTGGGTATAGTTTATAGACACTAGGTGTGGTTTATATTCACTGTGTGTGGTTTATAGACAGCAGGTGTGGTTATAGACTCTGGGTGTGGTTTATATTCACTGTGTGTGGTTTATAGACAGCAGGTGTGGTTTATAGACACTGGGTGTGGTTTATAGACACAGGGTGCGGTTTATAGACACTGGGTGTGGTTTATAGACACTGGGTGTGGTTTATAGACACAGGGTGTGGTTTATAGACAGCAGGTGTGGTTTATAGACTCTGGGTGTGGTTTATATACAACGGGTGTGGTTTCTAGATTCTGGGTGTTTTTTATAGACAGCAGGTGTGGTTTATAGACACTGGGTGTGTTTTATAACACTGGGTATGGTTTATAGACAGCGGGTTTATACAGATTGTGAAGTGACGAGTGATGAAGTCGGGCATTTCATTGATAGCCTGTCTGTCCCATGTGGGGGGCATGTTTTTAACATTGCCAGCGTGTTTTTATGTTTAATGTTATAAACCTTCACCTTCCGGAGGCAGATTCTGTGCCTCAGGGAACTTTCACTGTGGGGAACTCGGGCACAGCTGTGAACATCAGCGTTTGTCCTGACACACCCACCCCGGCCGCTCGCTTCACCCTGTCTGGCTGCTTGTTGGCGGCCAGCGTGAAATCAATATCAGGGCCCGATCGCGATGGCAGATGGGTTCGGGACGGCAGACGGGTTCGGGACGGCAGACGGGTTCGGGACGGCAGACAGGTTCGGGACGGCAGACGGGTTCGGGATGGCAGACGGGTTCAGGATGGCAGACGGGTTCCCAACTACAGACGGGTTTCCGACGGCAGATGGGTTTGCAACTGAAGACAGTTTCAGGACGTCAGACGGGTTTGTGACTGCAGACAGATTCGCAACTGCAGATGGGTTAGCGATGGCAGACGGGTTCAGGACAGCAGACGGGTTTGGGACGTCAGACGGGTTGGCGACGGCAGACGGGTTCAGGACAGCAGACGGGTTTGCGACTGCTGACGGGTTCGGGATGGCAGACGGGTTTGCCCATCTGACAATGTACAAATCCTGGCATGGGTGTGGTTTATAGACACTGGTTGTGGTTTATAGAGACTGGGTGCGGTTTATAGAGACTGGGTGCAGTTTATAGAGACTGGGTACGATTTATAGACACTGGTTGTGGTTTATAGAGACTGGGTGCAGTTTATAGAGACTGGGTGCAGTTTATAGAGACTGGGTACGATTTATAGACACTGGTTGTGGTTTATAGAGACTGGGTGCAGTTTATAGAGACTGGGTGCAGTTTATAGAGACTGGGTACGATTTATAGACACTGGTTGTGGTTTATAGAGACTGGGTGCAGTTTATAGAGACTGGGTGCAGTTTACTGAGACTGGGTACAATTTATAGACACTGGTTGTGGTTTATAGAGACTGGGTGCAGTTTATAGAGACTGGGTGCGGTTTATAGAGACTGGTTGTGGTTTATAGAGACTGGGTGCGGTTTATTGAGACTGGTTGTGGTTTATAGAGACTGGGTATGGTTTATTGAGATTGGGTGCGGTTTATAGAGACTGGGTATGGTTTATAGACACTGGCTGCAGTTTATAGACACTGGGTGCGGTTTATAGACACTGGGTGAGGTTTATAGAGACTGGGTACGGTTTATAGACACTGGGTGCGGTTTATAGACACTGGGTGCAGTTTATAGAGACTGGGTACGGTTTATAGAGACTGCGTGCGGTTTATAGAGACTGGGTACGGTTTATAGACACTGGGTGAGGTTTATAGAGACTGGGTCTGTGTTATAGACACTTTGTGTGGTTTACAGAGAATGGTTCGGGTTCATAGAGGCTGGGTGTGGTTTATAGACACTGGGTGTGGTTTATAGACACTGGGTGTGTTTTAGGGGCTATTCAGCTTTGAGGGCATTGCAAAGCTAGTCCCATCCCCACCAAAGGCTTCACACACTCATGTCCTGAGACACGTCTCTGTCACCTCTCTCCTGCATTGTTGACATCTCATATCCTTCCTGGATACTCCCAAACACTCTGTAACCTCCTCCAGCCCCTACACCCCCTCCCTATCTCTGTAACCTCCTCCAGCCCCTACACCCTCCCTATCTCTGTAACCTCCTCCAGCCCCTACACCCTCCCTATCTCTGTAACCTCCTCCAGCCCCTACACCCTCCCTATCTCTGTAACCTCCTCCAGCCCCTACACCCCTCCCTATCTCTGTAACCTCCTCCAGCCCCTACACCCCTCCCTATCTCTGTAACCTCCTCCAGCCCCTACAACCCTCCCTATCTCTGTAACCTCCTCCAGCCCCTACAACCCTCCCTATCTCTGTAACCTCCTCCAGCCCCTACACCCTCCCTATCTCTGTAACCTCCTCCAGCCCCTACACCCCTCCCTATCTCTGTAACCTCCTCCAGCCCCTACACCCCTCCCTATCTCTGTAACCTCCTCCAGCCCCTACAACCCTCCCTATCTCTGTAACCTCCTCCAGCCCCTACACCCTCCCTATCTCTGTAACCTCCTCCAGCCCCTACAACCCTCCCTATCTCTGTAACCTCCTCCAGCCCCCTACACCCTCCCTATCTCTGTAACCTCCTCCAGCCCCTACACCCTCCCTATCTCTGTAACCTCCTCCAGCCCCTACAACCCTCCCTATCTCTGTAACCTCCTCCAGCCCCTACACCCTCCCTATCTCTGTAACCTCCTCCAGCCCCTACACCCTCCCTATCTCTGTATCCTCCTCCAGCCCCTACACCCCTCCCTATCTCTGTCACCTCCTCCAGCCCCTACACCCTCCCTATCTCTGTAACCTCCTCCAGCCCCTACAACCCTCCCTATCTCTGTAACCTCCTCCAGCCCCTACACCCTCCCTATCTCTGTAACCTCCTCCAGCCTCTACACCCCCTCACTATCTCTGTAACCTCCCCCAGCACCTACACCCCTCCCTATCTCTGTAACCTCCTCCAGCCCCCTACACCCCTCCCTATCTCTGTAACCTCCTCCAGCCCCTACACCCCTCCCTATCCCTGTAACCTCCTCCAGCCCCTACCCCCTCACTATCTCTGTAACCTCCCCCAGCACCTACACCCCTCCCTATATCTGTAACCTCCTCCAGCCTCTCCACACCTCCCTATCTCTGTAACCTCCTCCAGCCCACACACCCTCCCCATCTCTGTAACCTCCTCCAGCCCCTACACCCCTCCCTATCTCTGTAACCTCCCCCAGCACCTACACCCCTCCCTATCTCTGTAACCTCCTCCAGCCCCTACACCCCTCCCTATCTCTGCAACCTCCTCCAGCCCCTACACCCCTCCCTATCTCTGTAACCTCCTCCAGCCCCTACACCCCTCCCTATCTCTGTAACCTCCTCCAGCCCCTACACTCCTCCTATCTCTGTAACCTCCTCCAGCCCCTACACCGCTCCCTATCTCTGTAACCTCCACCCCTCCCTATCTCTGTAACCTCCTCCAGCCCCTACACCCCTCCCTATCTCTGCAACCTCCTCCAGCCCCTACACCCCTCCCTATCTCTGTAACCACCTCCAGCCCCTACACCCCTCCCTATCTCTGCAACCTCCTCCAGCCCCTACACCCCCTCCCTATCTCTGTAACCTCCTCCAGCCCCTACACCCCTCCCTATCTCTGTAACCTCCTCCAGCCTCTACACCCCTCCCTATCTCTGAATCCTCCCCCAGCCCCTACACCCCTCCCTATCTCTGTAACCTCCTCCAGCCCCTCCACCCCTCCCTATGTGTAACGTCCTCCTCCCATTCCGGCCTCTTGCCCATCCCCCGATTCCCATCGCTCCACCATTGGCGGCCGTGCCTCCAGCTGCCTGGGAAGGGGGGGGGGGGGGGGGGGGGGTGGGGGGGTGGCCCTGAGCTCTGGAATTCCCTCCCTCAACCTCTCCCCCTCTCTCTCTGTCTGTCTGTCTGTGCTCCTTTTCGATGCTGCCTAAAGCTGACTTCTTGTGACCTCCCCATCTGGGTCACCGGCCCTTAATACCTCCCTGTGTGACTCGGGGGGGGGGGGGGGGGGGGGGGGGGGGGTCAGATCCCCTTTCTGTTGGGTGCTGCTGAGATGTGCCTCGGTGTGGGGGGTGAGGGGGGCGGTGGAGGGGGGCGCGTTTACTACGTTCAAGGCGCTACATCAATGCAAGCCGCTACTGTGAGTCGGCGACGCGACCCGAGCGTGAAGAGTTGCAAGAGGCAAATCACTGGGTGGCCGTTCGTTTTTTATCCCCCAATTTATTGAATCCCTGAAACTCAAGAGGTTTACATTCACACCAAACACTGGGGTTCAATCACAGGACAAAGGAGGTTGCGGAGAGTCGCTTCGTGCTCTGGGAGACGCGGGGGGGGGTCCTGAGTCCCCGG